>JAAXLI020003904.1:0-10067 GCA_014621495.2 Entosphenus tridentatus | reverse complement strand
GATGTTAATGTGAGGGATTAGCACGATGTTAATGTGAGGGATTAGCATGCAGCTGTAAGATAGGAGAGCGGCCTCCTCGACGAGGGAGTGCAACCCAATGGGTGTCGCCACACCCATTTCAAACCTTCTAAAACAGTCTGCCTCAGCAGCAGACCACGCTTTACCACCTGATGATGGACGCTTGTGTTGCGCCCGAAACGTCGTGATTTATTTTATTTTATACCCACGTGACTTTAGCAAAGAGTAGAGCTATTGGGCTGTGGAGTGCTTTACAGGTAGGAACAACAGGTGCCACACTGCCCACCAGGGATTATTTGTCTGTCTGTCGGTCGTGCACGAATGCGCTGTCCAACCAAGTTCCTACCTGCCCACTCCGACGTAACGTGTTAACTTAAAACGGTTTAAATGCGGGCATCAAGCAGCCCACGTGGCCAATCCACTGCTGGATGAAGGCCTCCATGCCCATGCCGCCGCAGCCACCACTCACGATCCTGCAATTCAACAATCCATCCGAGCCACCTGCCCCACACACGAGCAGCTGAGTTAATCGCCGTTCCATCTCCACCGTGGAGGTGCCTTAGCTGCTGCTTCGTGATTAGTGGATCGATCAGAGCTGATGATGATGATGATGATGAAATCTGAAAACAAATCCTGTAATTATTTCATAAAGGAAAGGACAAACTCGGCCCTGACGTTCAGTAAACGAACAAGAATGCGATTTCGATCGAGACGTAAGATTAACATTGAGCACCGTTAAAATATGTAAATTCTAACTACAAAGATGCGTTCATAACGACTTGTATTAATTTGAAGTGGGGAAAAACTGGAGTTTCCAAGAAAAATATATCTTACATAATTCACTCAGTGAGATGAAGGGATGATGTCGTATGCAACCAAGTATGTACAATTTAATCATTTCTAGATTATACCACCCATAAAATAAGTTTTTTATCGCCAAGACGGATTTCACAAACGGTGTGAGGAGGTGGTGCAGTGGTTATCTCACCGTACCATGACACCGGGAACCTGAGTTCGATTCTTTGACCACGGCTAAAGTCAGCGGCGACTGATCCTGGGGCGGGAGGGGGGGGCTTTTCTTCCCTGGCCAGCTCAGACCAGTGTGGTGAAGTATGGTCGAACAGTCCGCGTGACTAGGAGGTCTGGGGCACGCCTTTCCCCAGCAGTGGGTGTGAATGAGTAAATATTGTATTATTTTGATAATTGGTTTTTTACCCTTCTATCTGGCAATAAAACTAACACCTTTTTACAAGGAGTCATGTTTGCATAGACCGCAATACCTGCAGTCATAATACAAACAAAAGACATAACTCTGATAATGTATGCACTGTCCTTGAAGTTGATTGGTCCACACCCGAGACAGCTTTCCTTAGAGCCTAGTCTCACATGGGTTGGACCAGATGACGCCAAAAGGCGCACAACTCAAAGACAATGCACCATCAGAGTATGAGAGCTCGGGGTAAGCCTTTACACTATGGGAACCTCATTTGCCAGTAAAAATATGATAATTGTTTTTTTACCCTTCTATCTGGCAACAAAACTGATACCTTTTGTTTACATCAACATTATGTTTTGGCCAGGGTTCCTGAGTTTCAGAACGACTTAGGAATCTCAAAAAATTGCGTGAGATAAGAATTGTCACGAGTCACATTCCACAATGGAATTAAGACAACGAGGGGATGTAGCGGCACGCGAAGATGTGCAGCGTTGCGTATGCAAACGCTTCGCTAGACCACCAATTCAAAAGAACTGTGGGGTCATTTCGTCGTTCAGACCACCAACTGGAAGAGTCGAGACCACGTGGCTATCCCGGCAGGCGGTGACGAGACAAGAAGACGGTTGTGGCCTGGTCCAGTCCTCGCTCGGACTCACGAACTCGCACGGCGATCAATGTCCGATGCTGCTCCCAGAGGAACACCGCGGACATTGAAGACGCATGGCCCGCTTCTATTTTAATGACATCACAAGGATCCTTTAAAGTCCACTGCGACGCAGACGGCGCGTGATATTCATGGTTGAATACACCCGCAGTGTTAACCAGGGTTGCCACCGGGCTCGAACCGCTAACCTTTGCAAAAATCAACATCTAGTTGTGTTTTTGTTGTTGCAGGGTGTCCCGGGAGAGATGTGATCGCGCTCGTTATGTTACTGGGTGATTGGAGTGCCATGCACGTGCTGCAGCGAATACTGCTTCGGTGTGGGGGCGACACAGGCTACCGGCGTGACGTCACACAGCAGCACTGTGTCGTCATTACCCAGGGCCAATCCCTGCGATGCGAGCAACGCCTGCCGACTGACTGTGGAAATCGATCATGAAAGATGTTGGAAATGAGTAAATAACGTCTTAACGTATTGCAAATGTATATAATTAAAACAATGTAACAACAAAGGCTGATGTAAATATGTGTGTTGCCCGCATAAACTTCGGCTATTACATTGCCTGAAGACAAATGTTAACCAGTGGCATGTTCCACGACTCGGCACGGCTCAGAGCACCTTCGCACGGCTGGATGGCGGTAAATCGAGTCGAGCAACACGAGACCACGGCTAAAGCGTAACGGTCACTTTGCCAAATTGTATGTCACGGGGCAATTTGTGTATTACCTTGGGGGGCGCAACACAAACCCAGACCGATTCCACCAACCTCCCACACTCACACACGTGCTCAACCGACACGAACACGGGGCCACATTGGGCCATGCGCTAAAGACAAATGTCACCCTTAAAGGCTCAACGGATTGCCAGGGCAGGTGCTGTTAGCGTGTAGCACCTATGAAGGCCGGCACGGCACAGAGAAGAGTGGGTGGCCGGTATCATACCCGCACACAAAGACAAATGTCCCCCGTATAGCCTCAACAGACTGTCGGGGCAGGTGCTGTTAGCGTGCAGCACCTATGAAGGCCGGCACGGCACACGAGTGGGTGGCCAGCACCACGCCCGGCCGCCTCTGTCTCGTGCCCAGCATCTTCGAAGACACGCGCTGACGCCTGGCAGAATACAACGTCGCATATCCGACCGTCGCATATCCACACTCACCAATTAACCGCCCGCAACCGACCGGTGCCTGCAGCAGCTGCACTGTTCTATAGATGTTCCCATATCCCACCGTTTCGCAGCATGTCCACCTGAACCTTGATCCCCTTTTGTCCATTCCGTCTTCACCTTGCTAGCCAAGGGCTTGTTGACACCTCGGCAACTTTCCCCTTGTAATTTGAAATTAAAACTTACTTGATTATTACATATTATAAATAATTACGTGAATGAAAGAAAACCCACACCACAACAACTTTGAACAAATACAAATGTGTTGCCGTAACGTGGAACATTTTGTCAATCTCCTGTTGTGTGAATGTCTCCCCATGTTACGTCTGTCATGGGGGTTGTTCGACCATTCTTGAGGATGGTCCAGTTGAGGTTGGTCAAAAGGACACGCCAGGACAGGGTAATTGTGGAGGGGGCACGGGGCCATTCCCACCATGTATTCCCCCCCCCCCCCAAAAAAAAAACTCGGGGCCCAGGGCAGTCGCCCCGATTCGCCGTACCGCAGGGACGGCTCTGCCTGCTGGTGGTGCTAGCCGTGATTGGGAATTATGTAATTTCGCTCAATTCACGGGTGTGTGTGGTTATATGAGTGGAGTGTGCGAATCGCTGCACCACCGCTCCTCTCCCGAGCAAACGCACTACATTAGGCAACTATAATTGCCAGCGTCAAGCGAGTTGATGACAACAGGACTCCAACATCGCAAATGGAATATCATCACCGCATTTGCACGTTTTGGCGAACGTCTCATGTAAACAACTCCGCAAATTAATAACACGCGCTCAAATTGGCAGGCCGACCTGCTAACTTGATAATGATATTTTTTTTAAAGAACATCGTCATTACTCGATTTGCATTGCGAAATAACAAACGAGCATAAACTAACGCGGAATAGGAGCACTCTGTCGCGAATGCCAATTATCAGTGACCGTGCCAAGCGCGGCAGCGTGGCCCATTAGCCACTCGCACCCATCGCGCTCTGGTTGTGGCGGCACCACAAATACAAAGGGGGGTGAGAAACCCCCCCCCCCCGCCGCACGCGTCTTGGTACGGCCCACTCCCTCTGTGGCGGCGCGCACACAAAGCGGACGCGACCATTCCGCAAAATCGGGCCGGCGGCGGGGGGGGGTGCTGGATTTTTTTGTTGCGCGTGACGCGTACGCACGTGATGGGACTTTTCGTGCCGGTATCAAACTATAATAATAGCAGGTGTTAATATGTTAACACACCAAACAGAAACATTTTGTTGTTTTAACATCTTAACACCTCTTGTATTGCCAGAGAGGGTAAAGCCTATTCTTATACGTCCGTGTACGGTTGTGCGCACGTTAGCGGGATACATTTGTTATGGCGCCTGCTTTATTAATTTATTCATCCCCGGTATAGTGATATAATGAGTGAGATAATACATTTCATTATCATTAAGAGGTATGCTATATACTGCAAAGCATCGGCATGCTTGCAATGGTTAGCGCACGGGGCTTGCAATCTACAGGTGACCGGTCCGATTCGATCTCCTGACGCGCAGTTAAAACGAAGAAACACGTTTCATAAAACTCCCACCAGCCTCCCTGCGACTCATGCAGAGGCAGATGGCGTGTGGTGGGGTCGAGTGCGGGCACTTCCACCTCTTGCAGAGACGGCTGGCCAGCGTGGAAGAGTAGGCCAAGCATCCCCTGTCCAGCGTAGAAGAGTAGGCCAAGCATCCCCTGCCCGGTCGAGAGGGACTGCACAGCGCTCGCCCTAGCCAGGGCTCGCCTGTCCGTAGTCACATCAGGTCACAAACCAGCAACTCTCACAATGTATCTATGGTGAACTTCTTTTGCACCGTACGTAGTCAACCGTGCTAATCGGAGGTGTCCCGTGTAGACAATGCACATCCGCCAAAGGGATGCGGAGCGCCCATCGCCTGGACCAGGGCTCAACGATTGAGCAGAGAGACACGTTCATTGCCGCACGTTCATTGCCCCACGCTGCGTTGGTCGCAAAGCAGAGGTCGCAAACGGGTTTTGATTCCTTACCCGTACCCGTACCCGCCGCACCATGGTCGCAAATGGGTACCCGTACCCGTACCAGGCCGGGCACGGGTACCCGTTCCCTACCCGTACCCGTACCCTACCCGAAATTAGTGACAAACGGTGACTCACCAGTGACTCACGGCCTGCCCGTACCCGTACCCGGCCGCACCAGGGTCGCAAACGGCTACCCGTACCCGGCCGGGTACGGGTAGCCGGGTAGGGTACAGGTATCGGGTACCCGGTTGCGACCTCTGTCGCAAAGTAAAGGGCCGACAGACGTTACAAGGTTAACACTGCGCGTGCTAATCGGATCATTATTTCATGCCGTTTTTGTTTTGCAATTGTGCTTCATTCGTGCGAGGGTTGTTGTTGTTGTTGTGTTCTTATTCTGTAAATCAGAAACTATATTGCCAAACATAACATTTTATACGTCAGTAAACAAAACAAAAAATAATTTCACGTTAATAGCAAGTACTGCATATTCCACGGACAGCGGTACACACACACAGAGAGCGATGCGTTCCTATCAAAGCCAGAGGCATTTCCCCACTGCACGGCGGCGCAACGCCAGTGACGGATGGCATCGGGGCCTCCAAGCATTGCGGACCATTCCCCCGGTGGACCCGGCCCGAATTGGGCAGCGCGCTTGAATTGTGTGAGCGTCAGCAGCACTCGGGAAGACAAAGACGCGCTGACTCCAACACCACCACCACTTCGGCCTTAATAGGAACTCGCAAACAGCGCGCGTCTCGACAATGTATTCAACTTAGTAACGGGGGTGGTGTCCAGACTGTGCGCATTTATACACAAAGACGAAATTGCCCTCGTGGGCCCGACACAGACTGTTGGTGCCACTTCTATGAAGGGCCGACATGGTCGGATCCATCGAGCCCGGCTGCCTTTGTCTCTTCATATACTGATGTTTAAAAAGACAAAGATCCCCCGTGTAGCCTTAACAGACTGTAGGGGCAAGTGCTGTTAGCGAGCACCTATGAAGGCCGGAACGGCACACGAGGGGGTGGGTGGGCAGCACCACGCCCAACCGCCTTTGTCTCCCCAGTGGCGATATTTACACACCGCACCAGGTACTCATTTGAAGCTGAGTCGACCTTGGGGAGGCCCCGGACCGGTTCAGATAATCGTCACTTGGTGTTGGCCGTGAGCGGGAATCGAACTCGGGTCACAGCGAAGCGCGCTCACCACTGCACCACCGCTCCCCACCAGTACTGCTGTTTACACACCCACACACCCCCCACCAGATACACATTTAAGGCTGAGTTGGCCTAGGGCCGGCCCGGCATGACAGGTTCAGATAATCACCGCTGATGGTGGCCTGGAGTCTAACGGCGCATTGCAATAACCACTGCGCCACCACTCCCCACATGTAGACACATCATGCACGGTATATGTCTACACGACTACACGTGTGCCACATACAATGGAGTCGACCGGCAGTCCGCGTGTACTGGGTTGAGTGTGGGTGCTCTCCACCGCTTCCAAGACGTCTGCCACGCGGAGAAGAGTAGACCAAAGATACCCACCCTCTCGAAGATCTTCAGGCAGCGGTGGCGTCAGAGGGCACTTGCAGGGCTGCACCTTTACCACGACACAGTGTGCGCGCGTCATTAACGTCGCACGCTCCAAGTCGCCTTCGCGTTGCTGTATCCGTGTGCACATTTAAATGGCGAAGGGGGACAATATTTACTGCGTCTCACACTGATAAGCCCTCTACTTAGGCGGCCCGTGGTCATTAAAAGCGTTAAATAAGAGAGCCATTACGGGGCTCCATATTGGAGCGCATTGCGCAGAGGGCCTTGTTAGGGCACGCGTAATTGCAGGGACAGGATTGAGTGGTGCGCCTGATATCCACGGGACAGAGAGGCGGGCGGCAATGCGCGCAGGGCCTCTTACGAGGCCCGAGGATAATAAGCAGCCTCAATTCTCTGGCCCGCTGTGAGACGTCGCTATCCCTGAATGCTAAACTCGGAGCTGTTTTCCGTTGGATTATTTTTTCTCCATCTCCCGTCTCTGTCTCTCGCTGTATTTCTGCTCAGGCAGCGAGCGTAAATAGAGACGATTTTAGTTATTTTTAAATATATATACACGTTCTAACGCCTCATGAAATATAACAGTGCATGGAGGCTGGAGTCAAATAATTTGGCCACAATGTTGGCCTGTTCATGCACGAATATTCTTCAGAACGACGCTGGTGATTAATTCCGTGCCTTTGCCTCTGCATATTTGACAGCCGGGCAGTGGCTGGGCCATCACCAGCACTGAGGCGGGGGTTGGTGGATCACGTCAACGTTGTGAAACTGCCCCCACGTGGCCGTCCAGGAGCCCATACCCTGCCCCCACTTGGAGGCTGTGAGCACAACTTTTGGTTGCAGGTTGGTTCAACCCATCATGCTCGAGGGTGGGGTCGATAAAATTAGCACAGCTTTGCGGGAATCAATAGTGCTTGGCCTATGGATATAGTCCCTGCCACGGGAATGTGGAATTTACACGGCTTCCTTGAGGCCACATTGCGTGGATTTTTTTTTCTGCAATGAAAAAGCCTTTGTGGATAGAACGTCCGTCCAGCTACATTTCATCACAGGGCTGCTACCACCCCCTTATCCGATTGCCTTAAAAGAGAAAACGGGGAAAAAACTATAATTTCATCAACTTTGAGGTGTTTGTTCTTATATAGAGGAGTTACACATTTGATTGCAGCACGGAACTTTTGGCCCTGGATATAGCTTGCTCAGCCCGAAAGTCTCCCTGTGATTAAATTCAAGGCAACGGCATAAGCACGGCGCTTGTTTGTTTAGGCCTTCTGAATTAATTCCTTGAAGAAGGCAATCTCGGCCTCTCTGTAACACACACTGTGCGAATTGTCTCATCTCGCCACGTGACTGTCGATCCTAAACTCGCCAACCAATGCACCAAGGACAGTGATACAACGCAGTACTTCTTGGTACTGCAACAATTACTCTCACGCGGAAGCGGAAGTTTTTACGGTTTCTGGAAAAAAAAATTCTTTGGGGATGCCACTGCCGCTGTTACTAAACTATTTGTTTTATTTAAAAGGTAAGGCCCACTGAGCTATGTCGATGTTTTTTTTAGAAGCGACTTGGCCACAAATGATATTTCAATCAAGTGGCTTATCATCATGTGGACATTTATAGCCGCAGCCAAATACTCCAAACGCGTGATATTGATTCCTTAGAATCAACATCACGCGTGTGGATGGAAAAACCGGAGGACCCGGAGAAACATCCACGCAACGACGGGGGAGAGAAACACCACAAACTCCAAGTAAACAGTAGGCGTCAGGGTCGGGATCGAACCTACGACCTCCTGTAAACCAGGCGAGGCAGTTAACATCTCATAACCACCGTGATGATGATGAGAGATACACCGCAAACTCCAAATATACAGCAGGCATCAGGCTCGGAATCGAACTCACGACCTCCTGTAAACCAGGCGAGGTAGTTAACATATCATAACCACAGTGATGATGACTGGCGCGCTGGGAGATCGAAACGGCGACACCTGGACTGCAACTCCATGTGCAGCATCCCTCTCGATTGTAACAAGTCAAAACAATCTAAATCGTCTTCAAATAACCGCCCCCCCCCCCCCTCAAAGCTCAATGCATAGGGAGCATTGTTATTGGTGATAATTGAGCCAGTGGTAGGAATTCCTAATGTCTAAGGCAGGGCCCGTCTCTCGATGAGAAAACAACCCCTCGTGACCACTACCATCCAGAACAGACTTGTTTAGGGGTTAGGTCGCATAAATATATACAACGCAAGACTATCTGATCTTCATAATCAGAATATGCCTTCTGCAGGAATGCCATGAGCTATTCGGCTCTTTTTCGCCAGACGTCCAAGGAGTGAAAAGTATACGAATAGTAAAACAAAAAGTCATTTAAAAAAATATACACACTAAAACTCAACTTTTCCGTTTGTATCTTACCAGGTAAAGCCCACTGAGGCATCAACTTTTTTGTTCAGAGGCGACCTGCCCACTAACGCGTGCTGTCACAGGGCTCCTGGCCATCGCGGACTTGGCATGAGCTGCACGGAATGGAATCGGGGCCCCAGTGTCCAATTACCCCTCGGAGTCGCACCTCTGCGCCCGAGGCGCTCCGTGCAGCTGCACCGCAGCTTCGCACTCGACACGCTCCGCACGTGCGTCCTGTGTGAGTCCCTGGGTCTCCTTCGCATGCGACTCCATAAGTTATGTTTGGCGCCATGGGTCTCGGTAGCGTTGCGTGGTTGTCATGGGTCATGGTGCAAGCAGTGAGTGAAATAGCCCCCCCCGCCCCACACTTTATAGCCCAGTTCCTAGGTTATTCTAGTCGGTGGGTTCCCGACGCAGTTGCACCGCCTGCGCGCTCAATAGCTCGGCCCATCCTTCTAAACACGGCCGGCCGTGACCAGCTCAGCCTGCCCGGCTCTACGTCCAGCGGAGATGGCGCACACCGCCAGGGAGGAGACGTATGGTGGACTGCGATTCGAAGGTGGTGGTGGTGGTGGTATCGACTGTGTTGTCATCGTCGTTCTACGCGCCCACGGGCTAAAGCCACCGTGGGAGTTGTTGAGTTCGTGGCGGGCTGCTGGCTGCTGGCTACGACCGCGGCTTATGAGAAGCCCTCTCTGCGTGCCAAAGAACGCCCACGCGTCCCCTCCCCGTTGCTCTCATTACGCGGAGCCACGCCAACAGCCACGTCCCTGTTACCCAATGCATCGTGCCAGCAAACATTTTTGTTATATATGCATAACAACAAATTTGACTGAATATAAATTAAGTTTAGATTTGAAGCTTTCGTGACTGCAAGGATTCATACTCTTAGGTTTTTCGGTAAAGTCACGTAGGTAAAAAATTAATAATCTAAATATTATTGAAATTATAATATAAATAAAATAATAAATCACGACGTTTCGGAGGCAACACAAGTCTCCGTCATCAGGTGTGACCGTCACAGCTAGATTTACTGT
>JAAXLI020003902.1:0-10069 GCA_014621495.2 Entosphenus tridentatus | reverse complement strand
ATTACTTCCCTTCTACGTGACTTTACCGAAAGAACCGAGAAGATGAATCCCTGCAATCACGAAAGCTTTAAATCGAAATTTCAATTGATGTAGTTTATACCTAGTTTTTCACATTGGTTTATTGTATGGTAGTAGGGTAGAAGCAGTTCTTTAGCGTCAATATGCTAAATTCCTCTGTTGATATGTAAACTCCTTTGTCAAGGCGCTCTGCTCCTCCCACCCCGCTTAAAATACGCTGCCAAGCTTTCAGTGTTCATTAGGACGCCGTCTTTCCGACAGCAATGTTCTTCACCTGAGGACGGCTGCTTGTGTTGTGGCCGAAACGTCGTGAGAATTTTATATTTTTATTTTATTTTATTATTTCCCTTCTATGTGACTTTACCGAAAGATACAAGAATATAAAAATGTGGTGCTCCATCAGCATCGTGCGACCAACATCATAGGGACCCTTACTGAACACGTCTGCAAAGTCACACAACAAAGTCCTGAGCTCCCCCGATTCCTTTGCCGACAGATTGGTGTTATTCATGACAAATCCTCTGCGACGACCGATGGACCGTCCAAATGCACATTGTTGACGGTCTGCGCCTCAGGGTCTGAATGCATGGGACTGACATTTGCAAACAAGGTCCCTTCCTGAAATGTAATGAGTGTGTCAGTCGTGTTAAGGACTTGCAGGAACAGTGGATGATTCCTGTGCACGAGCATGTCAGCTGCTGCTTGGCAATGGCGACCAACCACCGACGGCACCATGGAGATGATGAGCGGCGCATCCGACCGGGAAGTGACGAGCAGGGTGTGATATCGAAGCGGCACCAAGGCCTGCACACCAGGCGGGATCGAGACCGTAGTCCCTACCAGCACCTGACCTCGTGGAAGCTGCTTCCGATCCCCGTCTGGACGCAAGAAATACAAGCGACCCCCCGACGGGGTTTCGACGCAGCCTACGTCCGTCAGAATGCGAAGGGGCATGTGACTCAACAGGTCTGTGCCCAGCAAGCAGGGCACCGTGAGCACACTGGAGACCAGTACTGGTGCCCGTACCTCCAGCTCCCCGATGCGGACTGGCACTACCACTTGGCCTATGATCCCCATACTTCTCCCATTCGCGCCTATGTACCTTGCCTGAACCGGCGCGAGATGACGCTGTCCCTCCGATAACAAGTCAAAGACGCACAGGGATATGATGCTGGCCTGGCCGACACACCCGTGTTAACCAACATGCGGACGCTAACCCCTGCCACCGAGCCTACCAACACGGACGTCCCAGCCATGGCCGCCACCACCTTCTGACCAGACTACGCCATTTAGTAACTGTTTCCGGCCATATCCTCGGACGTGCAGCGGGAATCTTCACCGCCGCCCCCGAGGAATGAGATGCGTGATGGGGTGAACATGGGGTGGATGGTTCTGGCCGGGTGTCCGAGGTTTCAGCACTCGCCTGAGTCAGAAGGGCCGCGGACCGAGGCTGACAATCCCGGCGGGTCATCCCCGGTGCACTTGTCCTGCTGCGGCATCCGCAGGCGGTGTGTCCCTCGCGACCGCAGCGATGGCGGATGACTTCTCTCGTGACCAGAGGATGCTCTCGTGCCTCGCGAGGTGCCCAGCGCCGTGGTCGGCACTCCGCTTCTCGCGGGATCCTCGGATACCGCTGTAGAGCCGCCACCATCTCTCCCTCGTCCTCCTCCGCCGCCGGCGGCGTGTGTCTGGTTGGGGGCCGTGGCAGCCCATTGACATCGCTGAGATTCCCTGCAACGTGTGCCACACTCGCGCAGGTCCCACCATTTCTTCACATGCACAGAGCTGATAATTGTTTTTTTACCCTTCTATCTGGCAACAAAACTGACACCTTTTTTTTACAAGGAGTCATGTTTGCATAGACCACAATACCTGCAGCCATAATGCAAACAAAAAACACAACTCTGATAATATATGCACTGTCCTTGAAGTTGATTGGTCCACACCCGAGACAGCTTTCCTTAGAGCCTAGTCTCACATGGGTTGGACCAGATGACGCCAAATGAGGTTCCAATGATGCACAGAGCTGCCGTGCGACCCATAGCGAAGTGCAGGCTTCCTCCGCCACCACCGGCAGCATCACTCCCGCCTTCTGTGCCATGGCAAAGAGCTGCTCCACCGCCAGCGAGTCCAGGCCCGGCTCATTGAGCCGCGGGAATGCGGCTTCTGCCAGCATCAACAATTCTGTCCGGTAGACCAGGAGCGATTTGGACGCTTCCCACTGGCGGTTTTTAAACTTTTGGCGTGCCCCGGACGGAGAGTTGAACACCTCCGTCATCTCCTTGTAGACCCCCTGCAGGGATCCTCTTTTTGGAGGCAAAATCCAGTCGAACATCGCCAGCGTGGGGTCGTCCATGTTCCTCCATCCACTTCAGTGCCCGGGTGGCCGTCTCGAACCGGCAGACGAAAGCGCGCCATTCTCCCAATCTGGACGCGAACCTCTGTATCGTGCCCAGCTGGCGGCTCCATCCTGGTCCTCCCTCCACGCGCTGCCTTGGCCGAGTTTCAGGCCGAGTTTCGGGCTGAATCTCGCTCCCGCCCTGTGCCATTGCCACTTGTCTGGTAAGCTGCTCTCCGCTGTGGTCCGGTCGTTCACGTCCGCCGGTTGCTGCTGCTGTCGGCGGATATTGGGTCTCGCGCGAGACGCACGGTCGGTGGCATCGCTGGTGCTGCTCCATGCCCTGATAGCTGCTGCGGAGTGATGGGTCTGTCAGGCTGACCGTGGCTCCTGTCCCCTCGCTGGGGAAGCGACGCGGCTGAAGTTCCCCCCGCTCGTTCGACCTCAGGACTCAGCCGGCGAAGCACCGCTGTTAGTGCCTCCAGCAGCTGATTCATCCTCCGATCCCTGGAGGATGATCTGCGGCGGCGGCGCTGGGTGTGCACCACCGGGTTGGTGGAGGAAGGTGTTCACTCGGGGCGAGCAGCTGCCTCGGCTTCCGCCGATGAGCCAGGGGACGAATCCCGACTCGGCGGTTCCGTTTCCGAGCAATTCTCATCCCGGGCGCCTAGAGAGCGTCTTCTGGCTGAGCCAAAATAAAGGTGATATGCTTTCTTAACCATTGTGGTTATACTGCACTTTTGCGATGCAAAGGTCACTTCACCACAAACATAGCAGAAGTTATCTGCTTTGTTCACACAAACACGACGCATCTCTGCTCACTTTGGCGAAACAGAAATGTGTCCCTTTGCAAAATCAAACACTGACAAATAAGAGCACGACACTGTATGATTTCTAGAGCTGATATAGGGCAATTTGTTTAGCAGAGGGATGTAAGCCGAGTTATGATTGCATCATCCATGACTTATAGGAATAATATGATGCAATTCATATCATGTATGATGCAATACCAGATTTAGATTGCATCATTCATTGTTCTGCTCAAAAAGCAAGTACTGTCCATACCCAGTCATAGATGTATTCATAGATCCAGTCAATTATGTATTTTAGTCATTTATGGTTTAAATTGAGATCCCTTCCCTTTATAACTGACTTATCCTTCGCCATTCCCAAGTCAAGGGTTGTATATACTGACCCAGTAGCATATCTTGAAAACTTGAGCTAATCAACAATTTAAGCAGACATGATTCCTTGTAAAAGGTGTTTTTTTTTGTTGCTAGAAAAAAGTGGAAAAAACCTATTCTCATATTTCGGTACTGGCAAAGGAGGTCGGTCCCATGATGTAGATGCACTACATAAATTTTACTCCAAATATACACAAACCTTCGCAACATCGTACCGAAACCCTTCAACGTATTCCTCCAGGTTAATTCCCGAATCCGTGCGTACAACCAACACGAGACACTCCGGTAACCTTCACCCTCCCTACCGCCGCACCACGCAAAGAGGCAATTCTCTATCAAATACGGAGGGACCGTGCTATGGAATTAGGGGCCGTCCATAAATGACGTCACGCGATTTTGGACGATTTTTTCCCCCCCCCCCCAATGTCACACGGCTTCACAAATGTCTGCCCCCCCCCCCCAGGTGCGTGGCGTAATTTATGGACGGTCCCTTACTATCTTCACATTGCCCAAATATCATCATCATCCCTCAATAACTTCAAGCAATGACTACGAGTCACCCTGATGGGTAGCAAAACTACCCAGTAGTCTCCTCCATGTAGCTTAACTCTCACAAAGACAACGATCCCCCGTATAGCCTTAACAGACTGTGCTGTTAGCGAGCACCTATGAAGGCCAGAACGGCACACGAGGGGGTGGGTGGCCAGCATCACACCCGTCAGCCTTTGTCTCCCTAATAGCGATGTTTACACACCGCACCAGGTACTTATTTGATGCTGAGTCGACCTAGGGGAGGCCCAAGACCGGTTCAGATAATCGTCGCTGATGTTGGCCGTGAGCGGGAATCAAACTCGGGTCACCAGGTTCGTAGCGCAGCGCGCTAACCGGTGCACCACCACTCCCCGCCAACTCTCTAAAAACAAAGATCCCCCGTATAGCCTGTAACAGACTGCAGGGGCAAGTGTTGTTAGCGAGCACCTATAAGGGCCAGCACAGCACACGAGGGGGTGGATGGCCAACACCACGCCCGGCCGCTTTTGTCTCCCTCGTGGCGATGTTTACACATCGCACCAGGTACTAATTTGAGGCCGAGTCGACCTAGGGGAGGCCCAGGACCGGTTCAGATAATCGTCATTTTTGTTGGCCGTGAGCGGGAATCGTACCCGGTGTAACAGGCCGTAGTATAGTCGGGGTTAAAACGGCCTAGGCTAGATTATACCCGGGTATATCATGGCCTAGGCAATTTATACTCTGGGGTATATTATGGCCTATGCCAAATTATGCCCCTCTCGGCCAAATCATACCCCCATGATAGTAATAGTATTGAGCGATATACACATGAATTACTACATTTTTCCAACATTTTATTTAAAACTGTAAACACATATACTTTGATTGCTTCAATCAGAAAAACTGTAATAATAACCCTAACCCTAAAAATGTTTCAATTGATCAAATTGAGATTCTTACTTTCATTTATATGCTTTTTAGATATCGATTGAAGTTGGTTGTCGGCTGTTCTCTGTATGGATAATTGACTTTGAACTTTCACATGGGGTATATTCTTGCCTGGCGGGGTATGGTCTGGCCCAGTCTAGTTTAAACCCCCGGGTGGTATAGTTTAGCCTAGGACACTTTATCCCCCCAGGTATACTCTGGCCTGGGCCAAACTATACCCGGGTTTAATCGGGGTAGGGGTTATTTTAGCCTGTTACACCGGGTCGCCAGGTTCGTAGCGCAGCGCGCTAACCAACTCTCTCACACACTCATACACACACACGAGCACATGCGCACACAGAAACAAATGTATTTCTTTTTTTAAATACTGAGTTAAACATGTTTAATTGTAATTAGTATGCTTCGTTTAATTGATTGATCAATACATTTTTTTGTATACATTGTTATTTTTTTGGTGTCGGTTTTTATACAAAACCTCTTGGGTTTCCAACCTCACCTGCACACCTTTTTTAAATGGGTGTGTAGTGACATAGAATGTGTCACTGTGGAGCATAGCGCGGGTTGATGGCAGGGGAAGGGATCTGAGATTGCAGCAGCCATGTCTGTCAGCAGGTCACGTGATAAGCAGAGTGGGGGGGGGGGGGGGGTAGGGCAAAGGTGATAGAGGGGGCACGTGAGGTAAGCCCAGGAACCAACTAGTAGGTTCCAGAAGGGGGGCGTGGCCAGGGGCGGGGCGAGGCCACACCAGGAGGATAAAAGGGGACCCCGAGCGAATGTTCGGGGCTGTTGCTTGTGGTGGGATCCCGTTGGGCTGCTGGAGTCTTCGTCACCGTCTTCACCTTCTCGGCGTCGTCAGTCAGGCATCTGTCAGCTGTCCTGACTGAAGTGTCGTTGCCCCTTGTACCCTGTGAAGGTTCTTAATAAATAGAGTGCCTCCTGCTCCTCGTGTCTCTGAGTGTATCACTGCAGGTGCATAGATTGATGATGTTAATGATGATGATGGGTAGAAAAATTGATGACATTGATTATTATGGGTGTATAGATTGATGGTATTGATTATGGGTGTATAGATTGATGACATTGATTATGGGTGTATGGATTGTTGTTGATGATGTTAATGATGATAGGTGTAAAGATGAATGATATTGATTAAGTATGCGATGATGATGATGTTAAAAATGATGGGTGTATAAATTGATTATATTGATTACGGGTGTATGGATTGATGATAATGTTGATTGGGGTATGGATTGTTGTTGATGGTGATGGATATATGAATAGATGATGTTCACGAGGATGTTCATGATGATGTTCATGATAATGTTAATAGTGATGTGTGTACAAATGAATGATGATGAAGATGGTTGTACGGATTCATTTTGGAGATTGAAAACGAATTTCTTTACAACTGTTGTGTTTATATTCGTGGTTCTTTCGGCAAAGTGACGTAGAAGGGAAATATAAAAATAATAAAAATAAAACATAGTAAAAATTATCAGGACGTTTTCGCCACAACGCAAGCAGCCGTCCTCAGGTGAAGAACAGAGCTGTCGGAAAGACAGCGTCCGAATGAACACTGCTCGTGTTCATTAGGACGCTGTCTTTCCGGCTGCTTGCGTTGTGGCCGAAACGTCGTGAGAATTTGTATTATGTTGTACTTTTATTATTTCCCTTCTACGTGACTTTACCGAAAGAACCAATAATATGAATGCCTGCAGTCACGAAAGCACGGTTGGCTATGACAGTGCGAAAGAAGATGAACATCCCTACATAGAGATCAATGATCAGCTCAAATCAAAATCCGAATAAACATAACGAGATAATTAACATGACGACCAATTCAAATCTCATCTCTCCCTTACCTGCATCTCTCTTCTCTCCGTCTCTTGTCTACATATCTTCTATATAATTTCATCTCAAGGGTTAAGGGGCCAGCCGGCATAGATCACGACGGGCGCCACGGTGGCTTGGAGATGTTAACTACCTCGCTAAGTATGAAGAAGGTCGTGGGGTCGATCTCGACTCTGACGCCTGCTGCTGTATATTTGGAGTTTGCGTGTCTCTCTCTCATCATCATCACGGTGGCTAGGAGATGTTAACTACCTAGCCTGGTATACGGGAGGTCGTAGGTTCGATTCTGACCCTTGGCACCTGCTGTATATTTGGAGTTTGCATATCTCTCTCTCTCATCATCATCACGGTGGCTAGGAGATGTTAACTACCTCGCCTGGTATACAGGAGGTCGTGGGTTCGATCCCGACTCTGACGCCTGCTGCTGTATATTTGGAGTTTGTGTGTGTCTCTCTCATCATCATAGGAGATGTTAACCACCTCGCCTGCTACACAGAAGGTCATAGGTTTGATCCAAAACCGGATGCCTGCTGCTGTATATTTGGAGTGTGCGTGTCTCTCTCCCCGTGGTCACGTAGATTTTTTTCTCCGGGTCCTCTGGCTTTTCCTCTCCACGCTTAGAACAACATCACGCGTTTAGAGTATTCGGCTGCTGCTTAACATTTCCACGTGATGATGATGATGATAAACCCACTTCGTTGAGCTCTCATTTGTGAGAGCCAGGTCGCTTCTGAAAAAGATCTACATAGCTCAGTGGAGCCTTACCTGGTAAAATAAAAAGTTTTTCGTAAATGATGAATGTCTTAAATAATAACAGCAGGTGGCGCTATAACATCAGCCAATCTTCCTGTATAACGAGGTTGAGATAATATAATTAATTGAAGGGCATACCTTTCAACACATACGTTGTACCCGTATTCTTGTACAGGGAAATTTAGTTTTCAGGTCCATACGGCCTACAGCCGTTTCAATACGGGCATACCAAAATAAAAAAAATTGTCTCTTTGTGTTTCACCCTTGTGATGGGACTTTGTAGGATGAACGTTGAGATTTATATGGGGAACGGGGTGACCAATGAGGTCTTCATTTGCTCTGCAATACGGCAGGGCACCGACGAGGGGTTGACAGGTATGTGAACGCATTCCCACAAATGCCGACGTAGCGGGGAGCGAGTGCCATCAGCGAAGCAACCCATCGAAGGGCTTGCGGGCAGCACGGTCCACGGAATCATGGGGGTGGCCTTGCCCGTCCTCGTCATCGCACCCCGCGCGCCCGTCCGCCTCTTGTGCTTTTGTTTTTAAATGCTTTGTATTAATCTTAATTTTGGAGCTTTCGTGACTGCAGGGATTATTCTTTGGTTCTTTCGGTTAAGTCACGTCTAAAGATAAAATAATAAATTAAATAATAGCATATTACGACGTTTCGATTGCAACACAAACAATCATCATCAGGCATAAAAGAAATAGCAACAAAAATCTAGCTTGTGTTGCAATCAAAACGTCGTAATATGCTATTATTTAATTTATTATTTTATCTTTAGAGGTGACTTAACCGAAAGAACCAAATAATCCTTTATATTAAGTTCACTTGCTTGCTTGCTTGCGTGCTTGCTTGCTTGCGCGCTTACGACCGTGCAAATCTTTCGGTCGTTTTTTAACCCACTTCCCGTGATCCAATCGAGCTGACATTTTCCACACAGACTCGTTGTGCATGACAATTAATCTTCGTGAATTTTTTTTATATTTAATTACCAATTGCTTAATGGTGGCAGGCAATCATCTGACCCATAGGTGGCAGCCATCTCAAGTCAGAGGACGAGAGGACTCTAGACGCCACACATATTAAGGATTTATAGTGAAAAACTTTGTTTTTACGGGTTAATTTTTTGTTGTTTGTCCTCCAGCGGCGATGTGAACGCGCAACCCGATGGTCTTAATCTAAGTTGTCTTGTGGTTGTTGTTGTTGTTTGACTTGCATCCCAATGGGATATTTGCACACGGTGTTGGTGGACGGTGATTTTGTCTGCAATATTTTGCTGTCTTTTCTTGGATTTTCTGTTTGCACTTAGTCACATAGTCACTTTAAGATGTTTTCTTGTTCATGTTTTGGTTTTTTGTTTGTTGCGGTTGCACCCGATTCAAGAACTGAATGGCTCACAGGGCTATACCTAATAAATGAACTTTGAATTTTGAACCCCCGCACCCGACCATTTTACACTTTCAGGCTGAGTGGACCTAAAGGGGGAGATGACACGACAACAATAACAACAACAAACAACAACAGCAGCAGCAGCAGCAGCAAGAACCCCCGAAAAAGTTAAGTCGGTTCAGATATTCGTGGTTGATGTTGGGTTCGGTGGGTGGGTCGGTCGGTCGCGAGCGGGAATGGAACTCGAGGTCGGCCGCGGTTCGTGGCGGTGGCGCGCTAACCGCTGCGCCACCGCTCCTACAGCCACAATCAAGCGGCCGTCAAAAAAGCCGCGTTACAAAACTCGCGTCGCAAGCGCGACAATGAACAGGCACCCCCTTCTGCTGGAAGAACAAAAATAAACACCTCAATGGTCCCCCCCGTGAGTTATCGGCTGGGCCGGATGGACCCAAATGTCAATAAGGTCCTTAGGCCGCTCGCAATATAAACTATACAACTTTTTACTTATTTATTTGTTAGAAGGTAAGGGTCAAATGGGCTGCGACGTAGCTCTCGTTTTCAGAAGCGACCTGGCCATCGCAAATGACAGCTCAACGAAGTTGCTGCCCTTTCATCATCATCATCATTACCTCCACGTGGAAATTCGTAGCAGCAGCCAAATACTCTAAACACGCGTGACGTCGATTTGAAATGTGGAGGGAAAAACAGGAGGACCCGGAGAAAAATCCACGGAACCACGGGGAGAGAGACACACAAACTCCAAATGTACAGCAGCAGGCGTCAGGGTCGGGATCGAACCCACGACCTCCTGTACACCAGGAGAGGTAGTTAACATCTCCTAGCCACCGTAATGATGATGAGAGAGACACGCTAACTCCAAATATACAGCAGCAGGCGTAAGGGTCGGGATCGAACCCACGACCTCATGTATACCAGGCGGGGTAGTTAACATCTCCTAGCCACCGTGATGATGATGATGAGAGAGAGACACGCAAACTCCAAATATACAGCGGCAGGCGTCAGGTTCGGGATCGAACCCACGACCTCCTGTACACCAGGCGAGGTAGTTAAC
>JAAXLI020003901.1:0-10070 GCA_014621495.2 Entosphenus tridentatus | reverse complement strand
TCTGCCGTGCCAGCTTTCTTAGGTGCTCGCTAACAGCACTTGCCCCAACAGTCTGCTAAGGCTACACGGGGGATCTTTGTCTTGGTGTACGTACACGGTGCACAGGGACGCGAGACTGAAGACTGATGCTCTGGGTGGAGGTTCCTTTTTTCTGTTTGATGAATAATAACATTTTAATTATGATAACAATTTACAGCCCTTTGTCAAGCCACTTTGGGATCACGGCCTCCCCACGCCGTATCAGCCACGGTGGCAGGGCAGTTGTTTGGCCACACTTCATCATAAGGAAATACGCATGGACACGACTTCAGTTACAGGAATACAAATACCGTACAAAGAGGTGAACACGGTGGCTGGAGAGGTCCACGTATATTCATTATAATAATATTTAAAACAAATGGTTTGACTTTATCTCTATGGCAAAGGAACCCAGACTCGAGTCACAGGGGGCTCATTGCAGAAAGTGCGGACCAGGGGTTCTGGTGAGGATAGGGGGTGGGATGGGTTGGCTCTGCCGGAGGAATTTAATGAGGTGATGGGAAGGGTCGGGAGCCAGTTGCAGTTTTGGAACAAGCAAGTGCTGACAAGGTCGAATGAGGTGAAAGGAGTGAAAATCAAATAATAAAGCTAAGCAGTGTGTGTCAGTGTGTGTGTGTGTGAGATCAGTGTGTGTGTGTGTGTGAGGAGTGTGTGTGTGTGTGTGTGAGACCAGTGTGTGTGTGACCAGTGTGTGTGAGAACTGTGTGTGTGTGTGAGGAGTGTGTGTGTGTGTGTGAGACCAGTGTGTGTGTGACCAGTGTGTGTGAGACCAGTGTGTGTGTGTGTGACACCAGTGTGTGTGTGTGTGTGACTAGTGTGTGTGTGTGACCAGTGTGTATGTGTGAGACCAGTGTGTGTGTGTGAGACCAGTGTGTGTGTGTGTGACCAGTGTGTGTATGTGAGGAGTGTGTGTGTGTGTATGACATGAGTGTGTGTGTGAGGAGTGTGTGTGTGTGACCAGTGTGTGTGTGTGTGTGACCAGTGTGTGTGCAGTGGTTAGCGTTTTGCTCGCGGCCGACATCAGTGACGATTATTGTAACCAGTTCTGGGCATCCTCTAGGTCGACTCAACCACAACTGAGTTGCGATGTGTAAACATCGCCACTAGGGAGACAAAGGCGGCCGGGCGTAGTGCTGGTCACCCACCCCCTGAATTCATGGTCGTCTATCCCTCTCTTGTTCTACAAGTCTCTCTGTCTCTCTATGTCGTCTTGTCGCTCTTTGCGTGTGTGTCCGTGTCTTTTGACGTGTCTCTCTCTCTCTCTGTGTTGTGTTTCTCTCTCTCAGTGTCTCTCTCTCCGCGTCTGTTGTGTTTCTCTGTCTCCGTGTCTCTCTCTCCACGTCTGCTGTGTTTCTCTCTCAGTGTCTCTCTCTCTCGACGTCTGCTGTGTTTCTCTGTCTCCGTGTCTCTCTCTCTCCGCGTCTGTTGTGTTTCTCTGTCTCCGTGTCTCTCTCTCTCTCTCTCCGCGTCTGTTGTGTGTCTCTGCCTCCATGTCTCTCTCTCCACATCTGTTGTGTTTCTCTGTCTCCGTGTCTCTCTCTCCACGTCTGCTGTGTTTCTCTCTCAGTGTCTCTCTCTCTCCACGTCTGCTGTGTTTCTCTGTCCCCGTGTCTCTCTCTCTCTCTCTCCACGTCTCCGTGTCTCGGGCCGCAACTTGAGTGTGTCTGCCTCGTGGTCCTGGTGGAGGCGCCGTTCCTTCGATTTCAGGCGATGCACGCGCGAGCAGTGACGCGTGACAACGTTGCCACGTGGTGATGTGTTGGGATGTTGATGTGTATCGTCACCTCTAGTTATAATCGATCATTATTGATGCGTTTGGACCGCCACGCTAAATGCCCATTCTCTGCGTCGAATGTGCCCCAAGTCGTGGCTGTATCAGCCGCAATATTTCACGTGAGTGACGTCATTCAGGGCCTCGATTAACCCTTCGCAACGACCCGTATCGTCGTCAATGCCTTCCAGGATCTTCGCCGACGATGATGGGAGTCGAAGTCGACTTCGACGCCGCCACGCAGAGTGTCTTCGTGTTCCTGCAGCCAAACTCGCATTGCGATCGCGTAAGTTGTATGCGCGCGCGCGCGCGTGATTACGTTTGAGTGCGCGCGCGCGCGCGCGTGATTACGTTTGAGTGCGCGCGCGCGCGCGTGTGATTGGAGAGCGATTTTACGCCAAAAAATGTGCCGATGCCTCCATCACAGACTACTGATGGGATGGACAAAGATGTGTTTTTTTGATGTGTCTGTGTGTGTGGGAGTGGCCGTCCAGCGGTTGTTCGCGCGCTGCCACACAAACCCGGCCACCCGAGTTCAATTCGGGCTCACGGCCAACACCAGTGACAATTATCGTAATCTGTCCTGGGCGTCCCCTATGTCGACTCAGCCTCAACAAAATCGAGCGCCTGGGTGCGATGTGTAAACATGCCCACTGGGGAGACAAAGGCGGCCAGGCGTGGTGCTGGCCACACACCACCCCCTCGTGTGCGGTGCCGGCCTTCATGGGTGATACTCGCTAACAGCACTTGCTCCAACAGTCTGTTAAAGGCTTAACTTGTCAATCTCTGCCTTTGTGTTTGTGAGTGTGATTAGGTGTGCGCGTGTGTGTGTGTGAATGTTTGTGTTTTGTTTGCGAGGCTATGAGCGGTGGTGCAGCGATATAACGACAAACTTACATACTCAGCCACCCGAGTTCGATTCCAGGCTATGGGATGACTGTCGCCAAAGGCCGACAACTACGCAATTTCCCCCACGATTTCCCTGAACAGCAATCGATTCAACTGCAGCAGTGCGTTGGCGCTTCCCACGCGCATTCGCGTGTCGAATAAACTTTCATGTCGACATTGTCGAGTCAACAACTAAAAAATTAACCCGTAAAAACAACGTTTTTCACTATAAATCCTTTATATGCGTGTCGGCTAGAGTCCTCTCGTCCTCTGGCTTGAGATGGCTGCCACCTATGGGTCAGATGATTGCATGGCAGCATAAAGCAATTGGTAATTAAATATAATATTTTTGTCCTAAAAAGTGTAAAATTTTGGAAAAAAAATTTCACGAACATTAATTGTCACGCACAACGAGTCTGTGTGGAAAATGTCAGCTCGATTGGATCACGGGAAGTGGGTTAAAAAACGACCGAAAGATTTGCACGATCGTAAGCAAGCAAGTGAACTTAATATAAAGGATTAAAAAATATCACGGCGCCCCACGGTGATAGCCACGGATGGGAATCGAACTCAGGTCGCCGGGTTCATCGTGAGATAACGTGCAATACCTCTGCATCACAACTTTCCACACCCAAATGTGTAGAAAGACAAAGAACCCCGTTATAGCCTCAACAGAATGTTGGGGCAAGTGCTGTTAGCGAGTATCACCTATGAAGGTCTGCACGGCACACTAGGGGCGTGAGTGACCAACACCACGCCCGGCCGCCTTTGTCTCCCCAGTGCTAGCGATGTTCACTGCACACCGCGCCAGGTACTCATTTGAGACCGAGTCGACCCACGAGATGGAGACCCGGGTCCTGTTCGACCTCGGGGATGTCCTGGACCGGTTCAGACAATCTGAGTAGGGATCGAACTCGAACCGCTCCACTCACGCGCCACGAATCGGAGCACGGCTCCCTTCCAACGAGTGTCGGTCGTGGTGTTTTAGCAACATTTACTCCTGGCTAGAGGATACTGCCAAGGTGGGAATCTTGCCCGGACACGCCTGACCCAATTGTTCGGGCTGGGATCGGTGGAGTCGGGTTTGTACCTGAACACGCGTGTTTCGGCCGCGCGTGTGAGTGTGTGTGTGAATGTGTGTGTGCTCGCTAACAGCACTGGCCCCTACAGTCTGTTAAGGCTATATGGGGGATCTTTGGATCTTTGTGTATGCGCTATAAACCCGGCGACCCGGGTTCGATTCCCGCTCACGGCCAACATCAGTGACGATTATCTGAACCGGTCCTGGGCCTCCCCTAGGTCGACTTAGCCTCAAATGAGTACCTGGTGCGGTGTGCAGTGAACATCGCTAGCACTGGGGAGACAAATGCGGGCGGGCGTCGTGTTGGCCACCCACCCCCTCGTGTGCCGTTCCGGCCTTCATAGGTGATACTCGCTAACAGCACTTGCCCCTACAGTCTGTTAAAGGCTATACGGTGGATCTTTGTCATTGTACGTGTCTCTATGCACTGCGATATGAACCCGTTGGCCTGAGTTCAGGTCTTGGCTGTGGACAACATCTTTGGCAGAAAGGGGGAGCTAAAAATACACTCGGCTATCCCTAGGGGGGCTGTCCTTCATTCAATGTTTACCGGTGAGGTGTGTGAAACATCAGCGCTGGGAGATAAAGGTGGCTGGGCGTGATTGTGATCACACCCAGAAGTGTACATCTGTGCTGCCTCCTTTGTACTTATGGAAGACAACGAAGAAGCAGGCAATACACCTCCCCGTATTTGTTTCTCAACATAACAAATCCATAAATAGAATGACCATCCCATTGGCCAACACCGGCGTCTGGGAGTTATTTCTTTTTCACGCCGGCATCGAGTTAGCACGATCAAACCGCGGGCCGGTTTTGACATTCAGCCTCTCATCAGCTGCGTCAGGCTGCCTTGAACCAATTCTCAACTCAACACATCCCATTCACTGGCTACCACATTCAGATAAGCCCCTCCCCCTTAACTTGTATTTAAGAGCTTGTCTCTTGGAATTTTGCCTCACTTGATACAGCAAATTTTAGCTGTGACGGTCCCACCTGATGACGGAGACTTGTGTTGCCTCCGAAACGTCGTGATTTATTATTTTATTTCTATTATTATTTCTATAATTTTTATTATTTATTTGTATTTATTTTTACCTACGTGACTTTACCGAAAAAACCTAAGAGTATCAATTCTCAACTGCCGGGATGTTTACAGGCAATCACTGTTCCCTGTTCGATACTGATCCTGTAACAAACAACAACAACAATGTGGGAAGGACGCACACCCTCTGCTCCATTATCCCGTCGGTCACATTTCCTTGAACGACGTCGTCGCTTCATGGGACCTCCTTTGCCAGTACCAAAATATACCAATAGGGTTTTTCCCCTATTTTCTGGCAACAAAACTGACACCTTTTGCAAGGGATCATGTCTACATTAACCGCAATACTTGCAGATGACGCGTCATCTGGTCGAACACCATATGAGACGAGGCTCCAAAGAAAGCTGTCTCTGGTGTGGACCAATCAGTTTCAAAGACAATGCATAAATTACCAGAGTATTGTGTTTTTGTTTGCATTTGACTGCAAGTATTGCGATTAATGTAGACATGATTCCTTGCAAATGGTGTCAGTTTTGTTGCCAGAAAAAAGGGGAAAAACCCTATTGACGTCGTCGCTGTTTTGTCATCAACCCTATTGACGCCGTGGCAGATCACTGTTACAATTCAGTGGGCTCACATGATATTGACTTCTCCAAGACAGAGGTTCTCTGCAAGCCATCTGGCTACCATGAGAGATTCGTTCATGAGGCTATCCACATATACAAACACAGAGACAATTTCAACCGAGAAGATGGATTCTGGCTTAGCAATCATTGGAAGGACGTAATAAACCATTTCAGATCTTAACTGATTGTGTTCACGTTTACGGTGACTTTCAGACCGCGTTCCATTCACTGGCATTGTATTCTCCCAGGGGAATGGATTCTTTGCTCTGCTGCATAGACATATTTTGTTGCTTCCTCTTAGTATCTTTCACACTGTATAATAACAAATAGTTTTAAAATGTATATGCTTAATACAATGTACAAAGTAATATATAGTATCGTAATTGTATAGTGAATATACAGCAGTGTGATATACATTAGGGTGGGTATAATAATACATAGTGTAACATTACAATGGATAAGGTATAGGGTGGTTATAGCAATACAGTATATAATTTAATGTTTGGGTTTGTCTATGGCAGTATATAGTACGGTGTAGACTCGTGCGATGTAAGAGAATAAAGTTTAGATGGAAGCATATTATATTTTTTACGACGTAGAATTGTAATGTATTACCTACTGTTAGTAACTCAGCTTATTGTAGAGTATATTTAGTATAATTATGATACTATGTAATTTATACTTTAGTTGTTTACGTGGTGGTTTTAGTTACTGCAGCTACATACTATTAACACTTCATCCCTTTATTAATGCTACCCCCTTCCTCCCTGTGATGTTGCTAATCCTGCATCATGCACGGGCAAAGTAACACTATTCACATACCTGCATTTCCCATATCCTCTCCCTTAGATGCTGCTAATCCTGCATAATCCACGGACACAAGTAGCACTAATTACATACCTGCATTTCCCATACATATGCTAAATTCCTCTTGATATGCAAATTATTTTGTTAAGGCGCCCCCCCCTCCCAACCCAGCTTATATATATGCTCCAAGCACGTGTGCTGCCTCATTCAGACGCTGTCGCCTCGACAGACCTGGTTTCACCTGAAGACGGCTGCTTGCGTTGTGGCCGAAACGTCGTGAGAATTATTTTATTATGTTTTATTATTTTTATTATTTTATTACTTCCCTTCTACGTGACTTTACCGAAAAAACCAAGAAGATGATTTGTTCTCGTTCCCACCGCGACTTGATTGTAGCGACTCATCCCTTGCCCGCCCCCTTCTGTCTCGCCCCACGTGTCCGGGTGTCTAAGCCTGCCTCGGGTGGACTCTCGTTGAGTTCTGGCCCCTTGCTCTCCGCACAAAGGTCCCCCGTGTAGCCTTAACAGACTGTTTGGGGCAAGTGCTGTTCGCGAGCACCTATGAAGGCCGGCACGGCGCATTAGCGGATCGGTGGCCAGCACCACGCCCGGCCGCCTTTGTCCCCTTAGCGGCGACGTTTACACCACCGCACCAGGTACTCGTTTGAGGCTGAGTCGACCTAGTGGAGGCTCAGAACCGCTGCAGATAATCGTCACCGGCGTTGGTGGCAGTGAGCGGGAGTCGAACTCGGGTCGCCAGGTTCGTAGCGCAGCGCTCTCACCGTTACACCACCGCTCCCCACAACCACTCATCCCACGACTCCTTCGACTTCTCTCCTCCCCACTCCTCTCCCTGTTCCCAATTGGAGTGGTCTCTTAGGGAGCCGCCATAACAAAATGGTTGTGCTATGATGCATGCTCATTGCCCCAAAACGTCGCCTTTTATATATATGAACCTCGATTATGGATTCATGTTTCCACTTTTTTAAAGGCAACACAGGGTTTATTGTAATTTGTACTCGTCTGCCACTGCCACGGAGTGTGCGTGTTGAACTTCTTTCGCACAGGACGTAGCCACTCGTGATGTGCGGCAAGGCCGTAGCCATGGAGTCAACATTGGGGGGGACCAAATCTTCCAGGGGGTCTGGTGGCCACCCCCCCCCAGAAAAAAATCTAAATTTGAAAACAAATTTTCTGCCATTTCCTGCCTAAAATATAAAAAAAATCGCTAAGGATGAACTTTTTACTTATTTTTAACAATAATGTCTAATAGTGTATTGTATTACATTGCTCTGTTTATTTTTTTACCTCTTCTTGTTTCATCGTATCAAAATGGCAGAGATGAGGTATTAATAAAGTACAACCATGACCACAATCATATCAACACGTATTATAATTACGGCCTCGATGTGCGTCATCCCTTGAGCAACACTCGTTGCTGCCCAACACCGCAGTGTGGAGCGGGTGCAGGTGCGTCGTAAGACACGTTTGGCACGAAACCGCGCAGCGCCCTCTCGCCCTCTGCTGTCGGGTTGTTGATTGCGCGCGGCAGAACTCTCCACAGGCGCAGCGGCAGTTGTGTGCCGGCGCTGCAACTGCGTAAGGGGTTCAATGTCTATCCTAGGCACCGGGATACGAAGATGGGGGGCGGGGGGGGGGCAGCCTCCGTTTCGTTTCATTACTCAGAGACATCTTTCATGCCGACCACGTGACGCCACTGGTGTCGGGATACATCTCAGATGTAGCTGCCTGCGTCTTGCGACACGCGCGCACACAGCAACACAGACAAAGATCCCCCGTATAGCCTGAACAGACTGTTGGGGCAAGTGCTGTTAGCAAGCACCTATGAAGCGCAAGTGGGTAGCCAGCACTACGCCTGGTCGCCTTTGTCTTCCTCGTGTCGATGTTTACACACCGCACCAGGTACTCATTTAAGGCTGAGTTGACCTAGGGGAGGCCCAGGGCCGGTTCATACAATCGTCACTGGTGTTGGCCGTGAGCGGGAATCGAACTCGGGCCGCCGATTCATAGCGCTACGCTACCAAACCTTTTGGTTCTTTCGGCAAAGTCACGTAGGTATAAAATAAAATAAATTAAATCACAAATTTCGATTGCAACACAAGCGTCCGTCATCAGTTGGGAAACCCACAGCAAGAAAATATTTTGCTGAAACTTCAAATCTAGATCGCTACGCTTCCGTTCCCCCATGCACGCGTGGACGTTGTTGCTTGCCCACGTTGTGTTTGTTTTACGCGCCCCACCCACCGTTGCTCCCTGCTGGAACTTACTGCCCGGTTCGGAGCCGTGAGACTTTGCAGATGAAAAGGGTGGAGGGGCAAGGAGGTATCAGGACACGTGCCGGATGATCGCAGTAGCACAAGTAGCTACATATGTAGTAGCTACATGTCTAGTAGTAGCTACATGTGTAGTAGTAGCTACAGTAGCTACATGTGTAGTAGCTACGGGCCCCGCACTTTTAAAACGCCTCGCGCTAAATGCTTTCAAGCTATCAATTCCGGTTCAGTGATTTTGCACTTGCTCTATTACTATAGTAGTATATCGCCTTCAACTTTTATGAACGACTGGGTGTTTAAGGTTAGCGGTTTGTCGTATTATCTGGCTGTATAGCAAATGCAAAACAATTACTTTACTATGCAAGTAAAACATTTGTGTTCTCATATTTACGTGTTTTTTTTTACTTAGGGCCCCTTTATAACATATGCTACAGGTCCCGCACTAGCATCATCCGGCAATGTATCAGACGCGTGTGTGATGAGTCTGCCCGGCGTGCGAACTCCCCACGGCAACGCCCCCCAGATCATCCACCCGCACTAAGTGCCGCAAATCGGCATGAGCCGGAATGCACCGGCCAGAGTGTGAACCTTTCATCATCGTCACAGCAAAACATCGGTGGCGAGTGATATCGGAACC
This sequence comes from Entosphenus tridentatus, assembly GCA_014621495.2. Taxonomy (NCBI): domain Eukaryota; kingdom Metazoa; phylum Chordata; class Hyperoartia; order Petromyzontiformes; family Petromyzontidae; genus Entosphenus; species Entosphenus tridentatus. Next base: position 886 of record JAAXLI020003901.1, on the reverse strand, counting down.
GGTCCTCGACCTCCACCAATTGCCCCCATTGACCAGGGTGGTGAAGTATGGTCGAACAGCCCCCAATTGACCGACACGGCATGGGAAGACCTTCACTGGCCGATGGATTGATTAACGAGTGCCAACAAACGTGCCATCGTATCAATGCTTCACCACAGTGGTGTGTTGGAGAGCTGTGAGCTATTATGAATGCGTTGAGATTATTTAGAGTATTTGGCTGATATTCATTTTCACATGACAAGCCACTTTGTTGAGCTATCGTTTGTGGCCAGGTCGCTTCTAAAAAATAAGTCAATAGCTCAGTGGGCTTTACCTGGTAAGATACAAAAAATAGTTGAGTTTCATTTGTATATATTTGTTTTAAGTGATTCGTTTCCGTTTCCTATACTCCGATCGTGAGTTGTCACCGTTTGTTATTTTAACGTTCTGACCCCGTGCCCCGACTCGACGTCTGTGACACAGAGCTCTATGGCGCATCGGATTCCTCCAGCATGAATACACATCCTGATTCCGCATCACGATTATTGGCATGATGATCGTGACCAATCGTTCCTCTTTGAATTCCAAGGAGGGCAGCACGGAGCACGTGACCTTCGCTCAGGTGCACACGACCTGCCGAGACCGGCGGCGCCCGGCAGCCTCCGTGTCTCTGCGATGCCGACCGCGCCGGGAGCAGCCGGTAACCATCTGCGAATGCTCCCGACCCCCCTCCTCCACCCCCCCCCCCGCCCCCCAGAGCTGGGCTGGAGGAGGAGGAATGTTTCTGGCGTGGCAATAACGACAGCGGCAGCGTGTTGCTAAGTTTAGAAGCACGGACTCGCAGCCGATGGGAAATGGGCCGTTCATAAATGACGTCACGCGATTTTGGACGATTTTTTACCCCCCC
>JAAXLI020003900.1:0-10071 GCA_014621495.2 Entosphenus tridentatus | reverse complement strand
AAGATGAATCCCTGCAGTCACGAAAGCTTTAAATCGAAATTCTTCAAAGTAGTATTTAACTTTCTCCACCCTGGTGGAGGGGTGATGATGATGATGGGCTGGCGCGATTTTGGACTCACAGTCTCCTCCTGATTGTGCACAGTTGACTTCCACAAAGTAGTATTTAACTTTCCCCACCCTGGTGGATGGGTGATGATGATGATGATGGGCTGGCGCGATTTTGGACTCAGTCTCCTGATTGTGCAGAGCCCTCTATCTGACCTCAGTGCGAGCCTCTTAGATTAACTCCCAAGCCTTACAGTAAACCAATCACTCGAACGGTCTAACCCGAACATATATGCATACTGTACTCGAAACTAGGGGTGAACAACCTTTTAAAATCGGGGAACACGTAGATTAACGCACGCCTTAGCATTCTGTAATAATACACCGCAAAATGTAATTAAGGCTCAACATCTGTCCCCCTCCCGTGTCCATTTAGTGCGGCTAACATCCTTGCAGTGACGAATACATAGCGTGTGTGGGCCGTCTGACGTTGATGCACAATGAACACATTTCACATTGATGTGTAATATTTTTGTTTCAACAAAATTGTACATCAGTCAGCCGGCCACGGTCGATCCACTGCTGCATCAAGGCCTCCATAAGCGATCCTGCGATGTCAATAATCCAGCTAGCGCCTGGGCATCTCCGTCAGGCATGATTATTTATATGTATATCAGGGTGTTTCAAACTAATGGACCCGATTTGACATCGCTATATCTCTGAAATTGGGTCCATCTTTTTGAAACACCCTGTATATAGAGACAAAGATCCCCCGTTTAGCCTTTTAACAGACTGCTGCGGAAAGTGCTGTTAGCGAGCACCAACGAAATTCGACGCGGCACAAGAGGACCCACACCACGCCCGGCCACATTTGTCTCCCCAGTGCTCATATTTACACATCGCACCACATACTCATTTGAGGCTGAGTCGACCACGGATCGGTTCAGATAATTCGTCACTGGTGTTGGCCGTGATCAGGAATCGTTCGTAGCGCACCGCGCTAACCAATACACTACTACACTACCGCTCCCCACATTGTATGTACACGATCGACTATAGACAGACACATTGCACGTTGGGCATCACAATAATATAATAATTCCATTCATATAGCGCCTTTCATCAATGATCTCAAAGCGCCGAACAGGACACAGAAGCAACAGACACTCAGCATAAACATAATGACATTATAAATACATTTAAAAAAATCAATTTACTAAATGAACTTAAAGTTTAAACGTATAAATATGTTTAAAAAACGCATTTTATGTCCGCAGACTCAGATATCCCTGATATCTCGTGGAAGAGCGTTCCATGCTGATCTAAAACATTTAGCAAAGCCCGAACCCTCTGAGCGTTCACCCAGCACGAAGATTTAAACATTTCTCCCTAGCCATCACGAACAAACGAACGCCATGTACAGGAATTCCTAACAGCGCTTCAACAATGAAACCATAGCAGCCCCGCGGCCTGTACCAAACACACGTGCAGCTATTTAACTGACACACACACACGTGTGCGTATATATATAACATAAACTCACTCATATACACACGTTCGTATATGCAACCTCAGATACTCGGACATATGCAAAGGCAAAGACTCCCCCCCCCCCGTGTAGCCTCCACAGGTTGTTGGGACAAGTGCAGTTCGCGAGCACCTATCAATTCTGCACGGCGCATAAGGCGGGTGGTGTGACCAGCAACACGCCCCGTCGCCGCTATTTCCCCAGTGCTGATGCGTGCACATCGCGCCAGGTACTCATTTAACGCCGAGTCGACCTAGGGGAGGACCAGCATCAGGGTTAGATGCTCGACGTGAGCCGTAGCCCGGATTCGAACTCAGCTGTAGCCGGGTTCATAGCGGAGTGCCCTAACCCAATGCGGTACATACACACACACACCTATGAAGGCAGGCACGGCACACGAGGGGGTGGGTAGCCAACACCACGCCCGGCCGCTTTTGTCTCCCCAGGTGCAATCCCATACAAAGACAAATATCCGCCATATAGCCTGGACCAGACTTTTTTTTTGGACAAGTGCGGTTAGCGAGCACCTATGAAGGCCGTCACGACACACGATAGGGTGGGTGGCTAGCACCACGAAAACTCATGCATAAAACAAACTAATACGCACACAGAGATACATACTCACCTACACAAACTCACACGTACACACTCACAGATACACCACAGATGCACTTGCAAACTCATACTCAAGATCACGCGCACAGATATACACACTCACAGTGTGCAAACTCATACTTGCACTCGTCGAATGCACACCCCATGCACAAACTGAACAGTGTGCAAACTCATACAGACGTACACACCATCTCGTACGCACGCACAGACACCAAAAACATGCACTCGGAGTGCGCAAAACTCACGCGTGTTATAGCATTGCACTCTCGTCCCGTTACGTCCGCGTTTGCGAGAGCACGTTGACATCACAGCAACACTTTCGCGGTGACATTAGCAGCAAGTATTGCAATAGCAGCGATGCTGATTGTTGACATTAGCAGTAACGCGATGATAGCGGTGGCATGATGATGATGGTGGTGGTGTTAATGCATGCATTGTGAAGGCTTGCCTGGTGGAGACATCTCTCCTTGTCTCTCTCTCTGCTTCTCTCCCCCTGTGTCTCTCCCTCCCTATCTGTCTAAGCCAAAACTATATATTTTTAAGAGCCCACAGCCCCTCCCCTCCACACCCCCCCCCCACCTGGTGGCCCCGCGCGCCCGCGCCCCTCCCCCACCCTCTCCTTCCCCCCCCCCTCACTCCTCACCACCTTCACCAACCTTCCCCCCTCCCCTCCCAACGCTCATCCCACACACAACCATCACCCCCCACATGTGTGTCTGTGTGTGTGTGTGTCTGTGCTGGCCAAATCACCGCCGTGTTGGCCTTCATAGGTGCTCGCTAACAGCACTTGCCCCCGCAGCCTCTGTGTGCTATTCGGGGTATGTTTGCCATTGCGTGGTGCGCTGTGTGTGTGTGTGCTAAGATCCCGACAACCGGCGCTCGATTCATGGTCACGCACAACATTAGTGGCACGTGGAAGTTATCTGAGCCTGTCCTGGATCGCTCCAATGTCGACTCAGCCTCAAATGAGTGCCCGGTGCGGTGTGTGAACATCATGATGTTGAGCATACCACCAACTCGCCGTCTGCTGTACCGACCTTAATAGGTGTTCGCTAACATAATTTTATTCTAAAGTCAATCAGGATGACTTGGGGGATTTGTATTGTTGTGCGTTTGCCCGCTGTCCGATACACGGGCGCGCTCTCTCTCTCTCGGACAACGTCAACGCAGCAATGCGATTCAACGTCCTTTATGCAAACACGAGACGAGTATTGCTCAGCCACAGTTTTGTCCCAGAGGAATCCTAATCAGCTCATGACAGGTGAGTGAGTCTGAGACTCATACGGCGCGCGTTATTGGCTTAGTGACGCTGTGTTTATTATAACCGACAATCAACTCAGCTGGTAGACATTAGCTTAATTGCATGGCTCAAAACCTCGAACTATCGGCGTAAGAACCATTCGCGAATGACGATGAGCGTGACAATTCGTGATGGCGCAACGCGATTATGTTAATTGCCAAGAGGAAATGGCCAGTTTGCTCAGAGGTCAGAGCGCCTACAGGGCACCACTGAGACTACAGGCAGCCAATCGCCTGTGATTAAAACAGAGTTATTAAATGCAAGGAGATTATTGTCTCATCCCATCCCGGTCACCAATAACTCAACACAGACATTTATTTATTTATTAAACGTGGGTCCTGCACTTCAATTGGCGAAATTTCATCTCTGACAATTAAAATATCGAGTTGATTGCCACACGACGAACCTCACACGCAGAGCGAGCGGCTAGTGCTGCCCTCTACTGTGCGTGGTCCAGAGTGCACTTGAAGCGGTGGATTTCGAAGTGGCTCTGTGATATCCACTTCCGTTGGCCGTTCTCTAACACGAAGATGCGGATGGAGTGATTCGTCTCCCGACGTGACGCCGTTCGCACAATCGGGATAAAATTGGTGATGGCATTGTGTAGCGAGTTGACGGCCCTTGTCACTTTAACAATAATATCCAGAGTATTTGTGGGTTAGATCACATGAATACAAATGTAGTTAAACATGCCACCACCTGATACAGCCAATTAGTAAGGTTTGTAACGAAAATAAATCGTGCCAATTTGTTACTAGTTCAGCACACCAGAGTGTTGGAGAGTAAACCCACATTTACAACTCAAGTACGACGTTTCGCCCGTAATTACATGAACAACCTTACTAACTAGCTGTGTCGGTTGGTGGCGGGTTTAACGACACATTTATATTTACGTGATCTAATCCAAAAAAACTATTGCGGAGACGCAGTCATAACAATGACTGCAATCACCACCCCAGAGGTTCCTGGAGGCTCAGGGATAGAGGCCCAGTGTCAGATCTCTACGTTTGGCCACAAGTCCGTTGTGGTGCCCTCTTTTGTGCGAGACCCGGGGAAAATCGCCTCTTTTACCCCCCCCCCATCCCCGGGTGACTCTGCTGTGCTATCACCAATGACCCTACAAAAAACCCATCATATGCTGTTTTCAGATAATATTGTCTATCTCAACTTGAGGGTTGGTATCTGTCAGTATACCAGATTACCAGATAACTGACGTGTGTAGGTGTACCACTCTTCACAGGGTTAGGGATAGGGTTAGGGTTTGGTGTTAGGGTTAGGTGTTAGGGTTTGGTGTTAGGGTTAGGGTTTAGGGTTTGGGTTTAGGGTTAAGGATTAAGGGTTTAGGGTTTAGGGTTAGGGGTTTAGGGGTTTGACGGTTTGGGGGTTTGGGGGTTTGGGGGTTTGGGCTTAGGGGTTAGGGCAAATATGGGCAGTGAAGAGTGTGGGGTGTGAGAGAGACCTATATTGAAGCGAGCCGAGACATCTGATGTTCTTATTTTAGTTATTCATGTTGTTCCTTACATTACCCCACAATCAGTTTATTTGTTACAGTCTCCACAATCCGGAGGTTGCGAGTACAGCTCCCTGCAGGTCAGGAGTAGATTCAGTTTGTCATCACTTCATGGGGAAGTCTGCAATAATTCATCCTCTGATCACAGCGGCGCTTAAGTCTGCCCAGATACCCACCATGATGATGAATGATTCATGCATATTTCTTGAATAGTTTTGCATCGAACAGGGGCGCATTTTTAAAACAAAGGGGCAGTTCACCAGCATTGGTATTCAAGCAAGCCTGACTCTTCTGATGAGAGGCTGAATGCCGAACCCGGTCTCCATTGTTCTTTGTATTGAAACAATTCCGGAAGCTCGTGCGGCCCGATGGGATGTGCAAACAAAAATGCCTTTCATTTCGTTTTTATTCGGAGATGGAGATAGAATGTTGGATGGAGGCGCATTGCACGCTTGTTTAATTTTGTCATCTTCCAGCACCGCTTTGCTGACTTGACGTGAAGATTATCTGCTAAGAGAGTTCGTGAAACATTTCCCCAATTTGGTGACACGAATCCTCTAATAGCGCAATTGACCTAGATTAAATTGGTGATTTTAAAACAAATTCACATCGAGCTGAAGCAATGGAACTAATTATTATGCAGAGAATGAAAAGAAATCCCAGATATGTTCTTGAAATTGTAACTGAGCCTCAATGTTTTCAGGAGGGCCCTCCACTGACACGGTCGTCTCTTTAGCTCATTGCTCGGTATTTTCACGTGGGATGAATGTTATTTCTCCTGACGTATTACGAACATTATTATAATAAAATTTTTACCAAACGGTTAACTTAATATATATGTTAATAATACCACTACCCCTATACCTATAGATACAGGTAAAGGGGTGCTGCGGTGGAAACATGTTAACTACCTCGCCAGGTATGCAGAAAGTCGATCCCGACCCTGAGGCTGTATATTTTGAGTTTACGTGTTCTCCCCGTGGGAGTGTGGGTTTTTCTCCAGGTTCTCTGGTTTTTCTCTCCACATTTATAATCAATGCTTAGAGTATTTGGTTGCTCTCTATTTCCACATGATAAGCCACTTTCGTTGAGCTATAATTTGTGGCCAGGTCGCTTCTGAAAAATAAGTTAATGCCTGAGTGGGCCTTAGCTGGTAAAATAAAAAGTAGTTTAGTTTTAGGTTATTTTATACGATGTTTCATTCACTCTGTGTGTAACGTTTTAATACAACTGACGTGTTATTTATTTGATGGCCTATGAAAGAGAAAGTGGGCTAGGTTAGCGCGTTGTTAGATCACCGGTGGGCAACTATACCAACGGAATGGCAACCAAGGTAGGGGACGCGCTCGCGAGGACGTCCACCGAGCAGGAAGCAGAACACGTGGATTATCAGATAATTGGAGAACGTACGAAAATTGAAACCTCACGTTGAACGTTCAGTGGGCTAGGGCACGACACGTCCCTAAGGAGCGATGATTATCGGTGGTCGAGACGAATGAGTACGTGTGTTGAACTTCTTTCGCACCGTACGTAGCCAACCGTGCTTAATCGGAGTGGCAGTCGGAGGAGAGAACACGACCGAAAATCGACGACCGCGGAGATGGAGCGATGAAATCAGCTCGTGTGCAGGAGCTAGATGGATTGTTACATCACGCGACTGATGGCTTGGGAGAGCGAGCGCATGATGATGATGAAGAACATCACTCGTAAACAATTGTTACCGCACGTACGAGTCGAGCATAAGAGACGCTGCTAATGATTATGAATGTCCAGTGCCTGCACCTCATCATGGACTTGCTGACCCGCCCATACTGGACAAAAAAAGAGCTTCATAGCTCATCGGATTCCTCCAGTCGAAGTAAAGAGTCTGACTCTGATCAACCATGGTCAATCCGCTGCTGGATGAAGGCCTCCCCAAGCCCCCACCACCTCTCACGATCTTGCAATTTAATAATCCACCTAGCGCCTGCACACTGATTTCATCGCTCCGTCTCCTCCGTGCACGTTTTCTCGGACGCTTCCACTCCTTGGCTGCCCGCTCCGCGATTATTCCTGACCGTCGGCCATCACGTCTCTTCTACCATGACGTGTCCCAAGCCACCTTACTGCCATGCTCTTGAATCCAAATAATTTCTTACGTTCTGTCTCTCAATGTCATTCCGAGCGTGCGTCTCTCTGCCGCGCTCCTTTGCGTACTTCTCAGTTTTTTGGTCCATACTTTTGGTCGAAAACATACGTTGGGCCAACGTCGGCATGTGATTGGAACCGTTGGGACCAATGTTCGCCCGACGTTCCATGTTTACTGGGTTACATTCATACAAAAAAACACACATTTGGTGCATGGTGTGTGTAATGCAGGGTGCAGTCTCCAACTATTATTCAGTCCATCTCTCGAGTCGCCTATATGTTATCAGAAGGGTCATTGCCCAAAACGCCGCTTATTATATATACACAGTATATTACATTTTAATGCCAGGGCGCTTATGACGAATGCATTGAGATTATTTATATTACTTTGGTGGCTATAAATGTCCAGATAATGGGCCACTTTGTCGAGCTATCATTTGTGGCGAGGTCGCTTCTGAAAGATAAAAAGTTAATACATCGGTGGACTTTTGCCTGGTAGGATGGGATGGTTTAGTTGTATTTGTTTGCGTTTAGGCGATTTTGTTTACCTTTCTTGCACTTTGCACTACTATCATATTTTTTGTTTGTTTGTTGTTGTAATGTTCTTACTCGCCCCTACTGGGAGCTTCATAGCTCATCGGATTCCTCCTTGCAGTATAAATAAAATATTCTCATTTCTGAATACTGATCAGGTTTCACCGCCCCCCACCCCCATCTTCCAGAAGCTGAAGATATCTACCGGAAGGCCGCACCCCAACCCTCTTACGCTTTATAAAGCATCGCTACCTTGTAAGACCAATCTCAACCCAATGCAACCCGCCATTCGCACACGAAGTGACGGCGATTGCCACCACGGTGCCCGTTGCCAGGCCGGGGTGCACTTCGAGGCTGCCGACAGAGGAGGGTCTCGGGCCAGACTCGGCAAGCAGGTGCCGTTTCGGGTTTCAGTTTTCAGTTTTTCAGTTTCATCTCTTTGGTATAGCCCTGTGAACCATTCGGCTCTTGAATCGGGTGCAACCGCAAAAAACAAAAACATGAACAAGAAAACATCTTAAAGTGACTATGCGCAAACAGAAAAATCCAGGAAAAAACTGCAAAGTCTTCCAGAAAAAAGCACCGTACACCAACGCTGTGCAAAAATCCCAGTGGGATGCGAGTCAAACAACAACAATAACCACAAGACAACTTCGTTTAAAGCCATCATTCTAACTCCGTACTACAACAAACAAACATGGCCAAACCAAAAAACTTTTCGGAATTACCAAAATAAAGCCATAAGCAATGTAACAGTGATCATAGGAACTGTGACCGAAATTTCACAATAAACGACATAAACAACATGTACCACCAAACCCTGCAGCCATAGCTGGCTGCATGAGTCACCGACTGGTGGGTGACCGCTAGATGCACCACCAGCTGTACCCCCCCCCCCTACTGTGGCCAACTTGCTGCGTTTTATCCGCCCGTTGTTGTGAGCGTCCCTCCGTTGTTGCAAACAGAAACAACTTTCCACAGTGAAAGATATATATTTTTTAAATAATCGCATACGACGTTTCGATTGCAACACAAGCAATCATTAGGCACAAATGAAAGAGAAAATAAAACCTAGTAAACTTAGAAATGTAATGCAATACAACACAGGGAGTCGGCTAACATGACAGTCAACACCCCACCTGGTTGATTACGTTCTTCCAAAGATTGCTAAATTTGAGATAGAGACAAAACACAGACACGGGACACATAGACACACAAGCAGAGAGATAACACCGAGACACAGAGAGAGACGCACACATAGGCACACAGGGGGAGTAATTCCTGCAGGCACGAACGCTCCAAAACACATTCCTGCGGAGGGAGCTGGTAGGAACGTTGGGTTGCTCGGTCAATGGCCAGGGTCAACGGCGGCGTGGTGTATTCCGCAAATATGGCCGACTGTGAGGGCGGGCACAAGCCGGCGTGAGTAGGTTAAACGTTGAGTTTTATAAGGGCACCACAGGGTGACCAGCCCCTCCCCACCTAGCCCCACCCCTCCCACCCCCCACCCAGCCCCTCCCCACCCAGCCCCTCCCCACCCAGCCCCTCCCCACCCAACCACTCCCTACCCAGCCCCTCCCTGCACGACGGACGGACACAATAATCCCCTGTGGGCTGGTGGAACCAGTGGGTTCCTACCAGTATAAAGTTTTTCCCACAGTGACTTAACTCGCCGGACTTCCGGAAGATATCTTCCGTATACGGAAGATCTCTTCCACATACGGAAGATCTCTTCTATTTTCGGAAGCTCTCTTCTATATACGGAAGTTATCTTCTATATACGGAAGATTCCTTCCGGACCACGGAAGATCTCTTCTATATACGGAAGAAGACCGTGGCCCAACCGAAACAACCCCCCACCGCCCCAACAGGAAGATCTCTGCCCAAAACGGAAGATTTTTCTCGGCGTTCATCCGCGAGAAGACGGAAGAGTCGACCAACCCCGAGGTGGAAACCATGGCGGGCGTGTGGTGGAGACGCGCGCTGGGGCTGCTGGCGGCTGCCCGGGGCAGGCTGCCGCCTCCCGCGGCCTCCTCCCTGGCGCCGAGGCCTCTGCCGCGGCGGACGCGAGGCAGAGCGGCCCTGTGGGCCCTGGGGGCGCTGGGAGCCGGCACGGTGGAGACGGCGAGGCGAGGCCTCATGACGGGGGCACAGGCGGACGCGGCTTTGCAGGCGGTGAGGGGGGTGGTGGAGGAGGAGGTGGGGGGGGATGCGCTTTGTAAGTGAACCTAGCCTGGCACAGGGTGGCGATGGCCCCGTCAGTCAGCTAGAGGTGAATGTCGGGGGCCGGCGGTTGTTGGTGTGGGCAATGTTGTGAGCATGGGGGCGGGGGGGGTGAATTTGAAGTGATGGGGAGGGTGAGTTGTGATGGGAGTAGTGCGGTGATGTGTGATGGGGATGTGTGATGGGGGG
>JAAXLI020003898.1:0-10072 GCA_014621495.2 Entosphenus tridentatus | reverse complement strand
ACGCTCACAATAACACAGCAACACACTGCCAGCACCAACACACACGCTCACACTAACACAGCAACACACTCCCAGCACCAACACACACACGCGGCACAGCACACAAACACACAGATCCTCCATATAGCCGTTAGCAGACGGTTGGGGCACGTGCTGTTAGTGAGCATCTATGAAGGCCAGCACGGCACACGAGTGGGGGGGAGGAGGGGAGGTAGCAACCACTTCCCACACATCCCCCCCAATATTCCAATGTGCTCAAAATATCCCCCCCCCCCCCAATATATTGCTATAAAATAGATTTCTGTTTATATGATTGTGGTTATGGTTGTACTTTATTCATCCCTAATCTCTGCCATTTCAAACAATGCAACAAGAAAAGGTAAAAAAGAAAAAAACAGAGCAATGTAATACAATACACTATTAGACATTATTGTAAAACATAAATAAAAAGTCCATCCTATGTGTTAGTGAATTTTTTTATATTTTAGGCAAGAAATTTGTTTTTAAATTTTGATTTTTTTTTCTGGGCGGGGATCCCCAGACCCCCTGGAAGATTTGGTCCCCCCCCCCCCGCCCACCAATGTTGACCCCATGGCTACGGCCTTGGGTCAAGGACCGGTTTAGATAATCGTCACTAGTGTTGGCCGTGAGCGCGAGTTGAACTCGGATCGCCGAGTTCTTAGCACAGGGCGCACACACACAAGCACACACACACACACCCCAGCACATACATCCACCCACAGCGTAGCGCGCAAAACACACGTGCACCCGCTGTGCCGCACAGAGCTTGCGCTCAACTGCAGTGCTCGTATACACGGCCCCAGCAGGACACAATCTCGCCTCCATCACACTGCCACCGAACCACACGCTCATAAAATAGCGATGGGCGCATAGCCTTGCGGTTGTGCAACAGTGTTCTTGATGAGTGGTGCCGAGTGAACAGCGAGTGGTCCAGGCGTGGGTGTCTCTGTCCGTGGTGCTGAATTGACAGTGCGTGGTCCAGAAGTGACAATCTCTGCCCGTACCTTCTGCGCAGCTCTCTCGAAGCTGGACGGAGACCTGAAGGGCAAGTACTACGCGCTCAAGGGCATGTCGGACCAGGAGCAGCAGCAGCTGATCGATGACCACTTCCTCTTCGACAAGCCCGTGTCTCCGCTGCTGCTGTGCGCCGGCATGGGCCGCGACTGGCCCGACGCGCGTGGAATCTGGTGCGGGAACTGACAATTCGCCTACGCAGATAAGACTAGCCCTCATGCGAGTACTGCCTGTTGCACGAAGCAATGTGCCGACTGTCATCACTAGCACTGGTGATGGCGTTACCACCTCCCCGAACACGCTAACTCTTACCAGACTAGCCATATCTATCACCGCTGTCCACATAACATTCGCACTCCACTTAGCCGTAGCATTTACACGCATGTTAATGCTATCTATGAGAAGTACACGTGTCCTAACACGACATCTGTTCAACCATAACCACCAACCATAATACTAACCAGGCACCCAACACTCGCCCTATCCATAGCACAACGTAGACAGTGAATAACCCCGAACAAGAGGAGCCACATACCTTTAACATCGCGATCGCCCCCAACACAGTGACTGTAAACACCATCTATTGAACTATTCACTCAGTATGTTTTATTTTACCAAGGCCCACTGAGCTACATGCAGTAGCTCAACGAAGTGGCCTATCATCGTGTGGACATGTATAGCAGGCGCCACATACTCTAAACGCACGTTAATTCTAAACGTGGAGGGAAAACCCGGAGGACCTGGAGAAAAATCCACGCGACCACGGGGAGAACAGGCAAACCCCAAATGTTCAGGCGTCGTCAGTGTCGGGATGGAACCCACGACCTTCTGTACACCAGGCGAGGTAGTTAACATCTCGTGGCCACCGCAGGCACAACGACAAAAAGACCTTCCTGGTGTGGGTGAACGAGGAGGACCACCTGCGCGTCATCTCCATGCAGCAGGGCGGAAACATGAAGGAGGTGTTCAAGCGCTTCTGCACGGGCCTGCAGAAGGTGCGTGTGTGTGTGTGCGTGTGTGCGTGCGGTAGTGTGTGCGTGGGTGCGTGTGTGCGTGTGTGCGTGTGTGTGCGTGTGTGTGCGTGTGCGTGTGTGTGTGTATGTGTGTGCGTGTGTGTGTGTGCGTGTGTGTGTGTGTGTGCGTGTGTGCGTGTGTGTGCGTGTGTGTGAGAGGAGCGGTGGTCCAGTGGCCTGCAGAAGGTGTGTGTGTGCGTGTGTGTGTGGGGGGTGGAGCGGTTGTGCAATGGCCAGCAGACGGTGCGCGCGCGTGTGTGGGGGGGGAGCGGTGGTGCAGTGGTTAGCAGACTGTGCGCGTGTGTGCGGAGCGTTAGCGCGCTGCGCTACGAACCTGGCGACCCGAGTTCGATTCCAGTTCAAGGCCAACACCAGTGACGATTATCTGAACCGGTCCTGGACCTCCCCTAGGTCGACTCAGCCTCAAATGAGTACCTGGTGCGGTGTGTAAATATCGCCACTGGGGAGACAAAGGCGGCCGGGCGTGTTGCTGGCCACCCACCCCCTCGTGTGCCGTGCCGGCCTTTATAGGTGCTACTCGCTAACAGCACTTGCCCCAACACTCCGTTAAGGCTACACGGGGGATCTTTGTCTTGTATCCGTGGCATTGCGGGTTTTTTTTGCTCCGTACGAGTCAATGGACACCCTGAGGATGACCATTTGCGCCCGCAACGACTGCTCCATCGCGACGAGTCTTCGAGATTAGATCGCTTTGATGAAGAAAACAAATTCTAGATTTGAAGCTTTCGTGACTGCAAGGATTCATACTCTTAGGTTTTTTCGGTAAAGTCATGTAGGGGAAATAAATAAATAATGAAAGATGCAGGTGGAAATAAATAAATATTAAACGATACATCATATTAATAATATGCATCTTTTATTATTTCTTAATTTTTACCTACGTGACTTTACCGAAAACACCTAAGAGTAAGAAAACAAATGACCACAATATGTCAAACAAGGAAAGCTGGATGCGGTGCAGGCCAAACGAGCCTCTCTCCTGCTCGCACGGCGCTGAGTCGGCCTCTGCCCGCGAACAGCGCGTCTCTCTGCCGCCGTGCCAGTGGCCGGGTGGTGCATGAAGCAGAGACCTCTCACGGAATCGACTGTCTATATGCTGCGCGTATGTTGAACTTCTTTTGCGCAGTACGTAGCCAGCCGTGCTAATTGGCGATGCGGGGGAGAGGACGACACACACACACAAAAACAGTACTCAAGAAATTAGTTTTCAATCGAGATTTAAAAGTGCTTTAAAGGTGCACAGCTCCAGTGTCTTCCCAATCAAACAGAACTTTCCCCGACAGTCAGTCGCACGCGCAGCAGCGAGTGCGCGTGACGCGCGCGCGTGAGTGTGTGTACACGCGAGTACGTGGGGCGTGTGGCAGCGGGCAGTCTGCTTGCCAACCGCGCTAATTTCCGGCTGCCGCGCCGCAGATCGAGTCCATCTTCAAGGATAAGGGCCACCCGTTCTCGTGGAGCGAGCACCTGGGCTACATCCTCACGTGCCCCTCCAACCTGGGCACGGGGCTGCGCGGCGGCGTGCACGTCAAGCTGCCCAACCTCTCCAAGCACCCCAAGTTCGGAGAGGTCCTCACCCGCCTGCGCCTGCAGAAGCGCGGCACCGGTACGGGGCCAGCACGGGGCCAGCACGATGCGATAAACCTCATGGAGTCCACCCAGAGGAGGGAGTGTGGGGGATTTTGGGAGTTTAACCCCTGGGGTAACGAGCTCGAGTCCCCCCGAGGCGAATGTGGCGCGCGAATTTAACTTACACGAGATTTGAAAGAAACACAGAAAACCACGAGAATTTTACGACGATAAAAAAAACAAATAACGCGACTAAAAGGGGACTCTGATGTTTGAATGGAATCTTGACGATCGTAACGACGGACAGTTCATGAAACCGCTGCGGGGCAGAGGGGGTTTGGGGAGGGGTCGTTATATTCCCGCTTGACTCGCCCTTACTGCACGTGGATGATTTCCCCCCCCCCCTCTTCCCGACCCGCAAACCGCGGTAGTGGACGCAACGAAATATGTCCCAGAGCCGAGCCCCGAACGGCTCCTGTTTAAGTAAAGCCGTGCTCGGTGGTCATGAACTCCGTGAACACTTAACGCCTCCTCCACCTCCTCCTCCCCCATCGCGCAACTTTAAAACTGTTCTCACGCTCTCGAGGGGGAGGGGGGGCACCTTGCAAAGGGATGAAGCTGGGGGCAGGGCCAGCGGGCACCCCCCCCCCCCCCCAAATCTCCACCTGTCCCCCCACCCCGGTTCTGGCTGTGACCTCGCGTGCCGCTCCCCCCGTCCCCCGTGTCGCGTGCCCAGGTGGCGTGGACACGGCGGCCGTGGGCGGCGTCTTCGACATCTCCAACGCGGACCGGCTGGGCTCGTCCGAGGTGGAGCAGGTGCAAATGGTGGTGGACGGCGTCAAGCTGCTCGTCGAGATGGAGAAGGCGCTGGAGAAGAACGCGTCGATCGAAGACCTCATCCCCGCGCAGAAGTGAAGAAGCCCCAACGCGGCTCGCACGACTTGTACAACAGCAGCAGCAGCAGCGCGTTCATGTAGTCGACGGTAAACGGCACAGATACTAAATAAAGAAACAATCTTTTCGCTGAAACCCGTTTCGTCTGTTTCATTGCTCGACGACACTTTCACCGGCAACACCAAGCGCGCAAGGGTTCTGCTTCTGAGGAGTTTGAATCCGTGCGTTGTCGCCTCTCTACCTCTCTTTAGTTCCCTTCGGTCTGCGCATAGAGACGATGGAGGTTTGTACCCGTGGCGTTACCACGGGGTGGGGAGTAGAGTCAAGGATGTGATGTACCGACAAGAACGGGGAAAGATGCCAAGACAGACGAAGAGGGCACTACTCAAGATGAGCAGTAGGAAGAGAGAGGAAACGCAGGGCAGGAATGGGAGGAGGAGGAGGAATGACCAGACCAAGGTGTAGGGACTGAGAGAGTGATGACGATGAGAGGGGGGAGAGGGAGAGAGAAGGAGCAAGCAGAAGTTTGCTGCACCGAGCAGCGTCTGTTTTCACAGGGGGCGGTGAGGGATTCAAAGTAGGGGTGGCCACACAAGTCACGTGATTTACGGGCGGCTTGAGATGATGTACATAAATATACAGGATGGGGCTGAATGCGATCTGTCTTGTGCCAGCTTCACGGCTTCCTTTGTGGCCCTTTCTGTTCGAGACAATTCTTCACCTGCGTCAATCCAGTGGAACTTTGTCTTGATGTGAAAAAGCTCAACAAGTCAGGCTCATTGCGAGGGTCACTGGCAGCCCCTGGTGGACTTTATTGCGGCCCTGACGTGCAGCTCCCGACAATTCACAACTTGTCAAAACACCACCCCCATTATCGTGCTCTCAAACCCCAATGGTGTAACATGTGGGGGGGCACTCACTCTTGTCTTCCCGGGGAAACTGCCCCCCCCCCCCCCCTATCTGAAAATGAGTGGAGAACATTGGTTTAAACTAGAGGGTTGCCTGAACCTTTGCTCTGGAGGCCTGAAGCTGGCTCTGAGGTCCTCCAGCCTGAGCAGAGTTTTGTTTTATGTTCTATAATGAGCTCCGGAGCTAGAGTGGAGCTGGGGTCAATGGAGCCACAGTGTAACTTTGAGCTGGGACCACTGGAGCCAGAGTGAAACTGGGGTCACTGAAGCCAAAGTGGAACTTGGGTCAATGGAGCCAGAGTGGAACTGCAGCTGGACTCACTAGAGCTGGAGTGACTGGGGGTCCTCTGCAGCCTGGAGCCGGAGCTGAGGGTCGGGAGCAGCTCCACTATTTCCTGCCTCCACTATGATAACAACAAAAATCCCTGACTGTAGTTGAATATTGAAAAACCCTCAATCTGTGTAAGCATAAATAATTCAAATATTCGTGTTATGGTCAATGGTCTTACTCAATACTGCACCTCCGATTAGCACGGTTGGCTACGTACGGTGCGAAAGAAGTTCAACATACATACACACTGCACTATCATCATCAGCACCACTTGCAGCATCTTCAGTTGTAGATCTGACTTTACACCATGGACCCGCGTCAGAATCACGTGCCCAATGCATTCGCCACATATACGTTTTCTCTTAAACAGTGTGATGTCACATTGCAGAGGCAAGACTGGATGTCACGGAGGAGAGATAATGCAGAGATGTAACGGAGTGCACGGTGATCTCACAGGGTGGGGGTGATGTCACAGCTCAGAGGAAAGTTACGATTTTACAGTTCGTAGTTTGAGGTTTGCTGTCACCATTCACAAGGGCACGCTGTGGTGCCACAGGTTGTTCAGTGTGCGGACAGGTCCATTGCTCAAGCTCCCTCAATCCCATCTGATGCCACGTCCCCCGACTTCCCTCTTCACATACTCTCATTTTGCCCATCATTGGCCGAATGAGTGAAAAACAAAAGCATTCAATAAGCAGACTATAATTTGAAAAACATTATTTCTTAAGCATGCGATTCGATGCGGCTCTTGTGAGCACTGTGAATCAATATAAATCCATGCAAGCATCATTACGCCCGATTCTTGCACTTGAGATGTGGTGCATGCAACGTTCGTTTGAGAATTGCTATCAATGAGATGGGATACGTCGTCGTCATTGTCGATGCCACCTCTTCATACGGAAACTCCCGCGGTGGGCCAGAGCTCAGCAGGCCACTCACATAACCTTTGTGGGCCACCAATGGCCTCGAGTTAATGGGTATCTCTTTTTTATTATCTTAAAACTCCATCAAATTCTTGTCCTTTAAACATAAAACACAAAACGTTAACCTGATTCGTCTTTTTCAGAGGTTGGCAACTTGCAGTTCCGGAGACGAATTCAGCTCTTTAAAGACTGCTTCGTGATTTTATTAATTATTAAGGCCCATCTCACATTCACATGCATTGTCGCTCTTAAAATAGTTTTGTTCTTACTTAAAGCTTTCGTGACTGCAGGAATTCATATTCTTTGGGTCTTTCGGTGAAGTCACGTAGATAGGTTCAAAGAAAATAACAAAAAACTACGACCTTTCGATCGCAACACAAGCGGTCCTGATGACGACAGCTCAGCTCCCAGCCTGGAGCTGAGCTCCAACCTGGGCGCTGCCAACACGACGCACGTGGAATGTCCCACCGCAGTGTCCACGAGGGTTGCCATTCCCAGTTGCCGCGGGTGGCACGGTCTATCAGCAGGGCGGCTCACGGCTTTTCCTGGATGCACACCCGGGGGATGGATGAAGCATCGTGGGGATAAAAATAACCGCAAGGGTTTTACAGGTCACACGCAGATGAACTCTACACCCGAGGCCATCTGTGGGCTAGAGCAGAACATAGGTGCAACCTAATGCAGCAAAACTTCAGTAGCAACGATTTTTTTTTACTTGGCTTAAGAGTTAATTCTTTGATAATGCACTCATTGCAATGGTTATCACATCAACTGTTATTGGCCACGGAAATCAATTGGAACCACCAAAGTGATTCCACCTCGGGTGGTACCGGCAAGTGCGATATTCAGCTTCAGAGTTCAAGGCCTGACCGTCCCACGATGTCAGAGGTACCCGAAGCACGGCGGGAGATACGGAGGAGCCGCCCCCCCCCCCCCAAATCACCGTGGCCGTCACTTAACAGAAATAAAGTTCCCAACGCCAAGCGTCACTCCAAAGTAGTTCCACGTGCAGGCGGCTGGCTTGGAACACCAACTCCAAACAGCTCCGAGTCCCGCCCGACACCGCAACGGTCGTCGCTACAACCACTTTCACTTGAAACCAATAAACTCGCCACTTGCTAAACTTATTCTTCGTTTTTTTTCGGTAAAGTCACGTAGGTAAAAAAATTTAATTAATAAAAGTAAAATAAAATAATAAAATACTATAATATACTTATTTAATTTTACTTTTATTAATTTAATTTTTTTACCTACGTGACTTTACCGAAAAAAAATCGAAGAATATGAATCCTTGCAGTCACGAAAGCTTCAAATCTAGAACTTGCTAAACTCTCATCCGCTCAAACGCGGCCGTAACCATGGCGCGACCACGCCGCTTTCTTGCCACTTTCTTGTCACGTGGGGGGGGGGGCGATTAACGAGGGCATCGTCCCGCGACAAGTCGCCCCCCCACGGAGAGCTCCGTCACGCGGAGC
This sequence comes from Entosphenus tridentatus, assembly GCA_014621495.2. NCBI lineage: Eukaryota > Metazoa > Chordata > Hyperoartia > Petromyzontiformes > Petromyzontidae > Entosphenus > Entosphenus tridentatus. The sequence goes on along the minus strand of JAAXLI020003898.1, from coordinate 1,906 downwards.
CAGGTTCGCGGCGCGTGCCGACGCAGCCACAAGGCGAGCGGAAAGTAAAAAAAAAGAAGTCACCGGCCATTAACATTCCGCGTGGTGTGACGCACGTGGAGCTCAACTCGCGCCCCCTTTAATATCGCAGCCGTGCAGTGCAGCGGGGATCCGGCATAGTTTGGTGTCAATCATTTTATTAATATCGTGGAGGACAAGGCAAGGGGCAATGACATGTAATTTAAGATTGCTTTTTAAATGCACCGTGGGGTTTTTTTTTTAATGGCTTAATGGCAAAGCTCATAGGCAGCTTTGTCAATCCACTGCTGGATGAGGGCCTACGCATTGCGTGTTCATCACGAGCATTATTGGACCGTACTTTACCACGCTGGTGAGTGCGGGGTGGCGAGGTGGTGGCGAGGTGGTGGCTCCAGGACAGGTTCACACAGCTATCCATTGCCATTACAATGAGCTGTGGCTGGGAATCGAACTCAGGTTTGCTTGGTTTATCGCGCAGTGCATTATATATTGCGTCACTTCACCAAAACTGGATTAATAGAATCACAAGTAATAAATGAACGTAAGATAATACAAACTAAAGCGGTGCACTCTCTATCTAAAAAAAACATAACTTACCAGTCCACGTGTTAGATGAACATCAAAAGCCTTTATTCAGCGCTTTTTACAATGTTGTAAATCGGCAAATACATGACATCTGCTTCAAGATTAGAATGGTGCATGAGCTCTAGGCACAATATATCCTTGCCCAACCTCAGAGCCCAACACGACCTAACTGTACACGCGTATACACGCACTAAGGATGTAACGATTGACTTGGTCAACAATTTAATGAATTTTCAAAGTCATGATTTGGAGTCGCAATCAATTTTTCTCCTTGTAGTTTGTGTAGTCTACAGTGAGACGAATTAATATATTATTAAAGTGGCATCGATGAATATGAAGGAAAAATAAATTGGCCCTCAATCTGATGCATGGATTTTCATATATTAATCGTTACATCCCAAATGCACACGCTTAGTAATTTCTACATTGGCCTCACGCCACCAGCACCACAACACCCAGCTCTCCTCGCCACCCTCACCAACCCCCGTCACGATGCCGGACGGCGAGGTGCGGTGCCAACAAAAGCGCCACCCAGCAACACGCCGTCCCGATGACGAGCCGATCTTGACGAGCACGATGAGCCGATAATGAGCTGTCCAGCCATCCACTCACGGTGCGCCGTCCAGCTTTGTGTTGTCCCACCGGCAGGCGGTTGCCCCAGCCACTGACTGATCGCTTGCTGCCCAGTGACACGTCGCCCAAACCCACGACGCCCGCCCACCCGCCCGCCCGCCCGCGCAGTACGCCGCTGGGGCCTCAGTGGCCACCATCGCCACTCGCCGCGCTCACCAGCGCCTGCTGACGTTCAGCTGCTGCAGGTGATCGTTCACGAAGCGGTGCGGCGGGAAGCGCGCCACCATCTTCTCCCGCGTGAGGGCGCGGAACTCGTTGGCTCGAAACTCCACCATGTGCCCGCTCTCCTGCTCGCGGCTCATCCACGCGCGGCTCAGCCAGTACTCGTTCTCAGCCTCCGCCTCCAGCCGCTGCCGCAGCTTCACCAGGCTGTTGTGGGACACGCGCAGAGGGCGGCGGTGCTTGCCGGCCCACTGGCGGCCGCCGGGGAGGCTCATGCGGAGCAGCGCTGACAGGAACATTGCTGCTGCTGCTGCTGGTGCTGCTGCTGCTGCTGGTGCTGCTGCTGCGGAGGAGGAGGAGGAGGAGCAGGAGGATCAGGAGGAAGTGGTGCACACAGATACATATTTCAGGGGGAAAAATTGTTTGGTTTTTTACCCTTTAATCTGGCAACAAAACTGACACCTTTTTTACAAGGAGTCATGTTTGCATAGACCACAATACCTGCAGT
>JAAXLI020003897.1:0-10074 GCA_014621495.2 Entosphenus tridentatus | reverse complement strand
AAATATTAAACAATACAATTCTCACGACGTTTCGACTGCAACACAAGAAATCTGCATCAGACTGCTTGTGTTGCAGTCGAAACGTCGTGAGAATTTTTTTGTTTGATATTTGTATTATTTTATTATTTCCCTTCTACGTGACTTTGCCGAAAGAACCAAGAAGATTAATCCCTGCAGTCACGAAGCTTTAAATCGAAAGTAAATTGTACTTACGTGCCCGTGCATAATTTGTGTTTGGATGATTTACCGTCTAAAAAAAAAACTTTCCCGTGTCTTGCACTCCCAAAAAGGGCATCTCGCACCCACAGCTTACGAGAACAACTGTGCTAGTTGGATTTTACGAGGTTCATAGCATCGCTGTGCTGGGAACGCCGCGCAGGACCTGGCGGTGATCATCAACGCGCTTGCTGGCGTACGCAACTGGCTTGCCACGTCCGTCTAATCGTTAGGAATGAACGGCTGCGGCCAGAGCTGCGAATCTGGGCCCTGGCACGGTCTCTGCGGTCAACAGTGTGTCGGGGAGGGGGGGTGGGCATCATCATAATTATAGAAGTGAGAATAATTAGCACATTTGGTATTAGGCTCATTATCGTTGCACAAGGTTATTATGAAGGCGCTGTTTCATTGAAGGGTGAAGTCTGCCATCCGGGAGAAATGTTGCAATGTTGCAATGGCGCAGTGTAGCAACAACTCAACACACCCCTGACCAACAAGGCAGCGTCGTTGACGAGCGTGTTGAGTTTATTGCTAATGAGGTAATTCGCGGGAATATTTTAAAACCTGTCAAATTTACTTTGGACCGTGACGCCGGCACACAAGCCCTTGACCCTTCTCTCACTGCGAAGCGAGCGGTGCGTGTTTTTTCTCGGCTCAATGCAGACTACATTATTTACCAGGATGGCCACCGGGCACGAAGGGCAAAACCCTCTGCAACAAGTTGTGAGTGGCGGTGCTCAGCTTAGAAAAAAAAAGCAAGTTGATTGTAACTTTTCGTGCGCGTGTGGAGCGGTGGTGCAACAATCAACGCGCTGCGCTATGAACCCAGCGACCCCGAGTTCGATTCCTGCTCACGGCCAACACCAATGGCGATGATCTGAATCGGTCCTGGGCTTCCCCTAGGTCGACTCAGCCTCAAATTATTACATGGTGTGATGTGTAAACATCGCCACTGGGGAAACAAAGGCGGCCGGGCGTGGTGCTGCCCACCCACCCCCCTCTTCATAGGTGTTCGCTCATGGCACTTGTCCCAACAGTCTGTTAAAGCTATACGGGGGATCTCTGTTGAGTGCGATTACCATGCAGGAATTCAACAGATGTGCCATTACGAACATGATCCTCCAAAATAAATAAACGAATGAATATATGAACTCACGCACCGAACTTAGGAATTCACGCTGGGTCTTTTTATTATTTTTAACTATATTACATCCTGACACTGATAATCTGTGGCAATTAAAATACAAAATGTGTTAACCAGCTGGACTTGATTTTCGGAGTTATTATCACAACATTATTGCTGCCTTTTTTGAAAGACCAGATTTATGCTGTCATCATCATCATCATAATATGTTCCTCTAACTTGTGATAATGACTTGCTGCGCTATATTTCTCCACACGCTATAAATCGGGCTATTATTACCGGGTGATGGTGGCGCACATCTGTAACCCAGCACTGTGGAGGCGAGGGTTCGTGGATCACACAAATGCCAGAAAGTCCCTTCCGGTGAGCGTTGAGGTGCCATACCCTGGCTTGCTAAGAGGAGAATGCAGTACAGCAAAATGTGGACTCCATCTGTTCCGTCTGTATGGGATAGAGTGTTGGGTTTTCTCCGGGTGCTCCGGTTTCCTCCCGCGTGCAAATTAATCGGCTGCAAAAAAACACCTTTAATATATAAAGGACTGCAGAGCTTGGGAAATTGTTGGCACCAACACACCGCCTGGCTGCTGCCTTCCCGCTTGTCTGTGGTTCCTCACACCTCTGAGCAGTCCTCTCTCTTCGAGAGCAACCGAATGCTGTGCGGCACATTACAAGTTGAAAAAGCATGAATGATAATCATTATTACACTATTATTGTCCTTGTTTTTTAAAACACCCATGTTTTTTTTTAAACGTGTAAATAATATATATGTGCGCATTCTATCTTACAGCTGCGGTAGAAAGACCACTCTTGCCTGGTCATGGCATCCGATCGCTGGAAATCCGTCAGTTTTTTAATGACTGCATTATGCTAGCATAGCGCTTTACCATTTTCAATGATATGTAGATAACCTCCAAACAAGTAAAGATGCCTTACGGCTAAAGCCCATGCGCCAGGTGTGTGTGCGTGTGTTTACACAAGCGGGCGTGCACCTGGGAGCTTGTGGCTGGCAGTCACGGTGGAGATGGTGGCCCTAGTGATGGGGTGCCGGGGTACGGTCATGATCGAATAGCGGTCTGCATCTCACGGGGCGCCCCCCCCCCCCCCCACGGGATTAACAGAATATTAACCAGTATCGCTGGTATGCTGGAGTAGGCAGCACGTGACTAGTAAACCCGCAGCCATAGTATAGCAGATGTGGTGTCCAGAGCGCGGAAATTTCTCCAGGTGACTAGTAGACAAAGAGTATGCACGTGACTAATGAACATAGCGAGAGGAGGTACAATGGATGTGGTGTGCAGGGTGCGGAAAAATGCTCCAAGTCGCCGGTTCACTGAGAGCATGCACGCGACGAGTTGTCGTGGTGTGCAGGCTGGAAAGAATTTCCCCGGCCAAACGCGGCTGAGACGAATCCCCGCTCCCACTCCCGGCTCCTCGCCGCGCAAGGTGACGTTTGAGCCGCTGCTGGAGGCCGCCGCGGCGCCGTCGCGCGAGCTGCTGTCGGGCAGCCACTACCGCACGGCGGCGGAGACGGCACGCAGCGAGCTCGCCGCCATGCAGGTCAAGCAGGAGGGGCTCGAGGCGGAGGTGAGGACGGCGGAGCGCGACGAAGCGTGGGGGCGGCCGGAGAGGGCTACGAGAACTCTGCGGCCGCCCCGGTTCGATTGCCGCACACGGCTGCCAAACACCGGCGACGGTTGTCTCAATCGGTTCCGGGTCTCGGTCCAGGTCGACTCAGCCTCAGATGAGGGCCTGGTGCAGTGCGGTGTGTAGTAAACATCGCCACTGGGGAGACAAAGGCGGCCGGGCGTGGTGCTGGCCACCCACCCGCTCGTGTGCCGGCCTTCAAAGGTGCTCACTAACAGCACTTGCCCTTGCAGTATTTTAAGGCTATACGGGGATCTTTGTCTTTTCGTGGCCAGAGATGCAACCACGATGGGGGGGGGGGGGGGCGCGAGGGGGGGGGACGGGGGGGGAACGTTGGTAATTGTACTCTACCCACCGAAATATATTTACGGTTGTATGCCCATATATCATATTTTTGTGATTTTTTTAAATTATAAATGCAAATTAGGAACTAACTCGTGAACGCTAATGTGTCATTCATTTTTAATACGTGTAATAATATAATATTACAGAATCGTGATTTTGTTTGCAATCAATTTAGCTTCCCGAAATGAGTGAACTTGGCATGAAAGTGGAAAGCAAATTTGCACCGACGAGAGTTGTCGGCGGGTGTGCCGCTACGCGAGACGACGCTTCGTGATGCCGTCTCGCGAGGAGGCCACAGCCCGGGGTGACCCACACTGCACGTCCGTCATGTTTGCTCGAGTGAACCAGCTGGGTAGGCCGGAGTTGTCTCCAGACCTCGAGTTAAAGGACAATTTGAGTTGGTGGTAGTGGTGGGGGGGGTAAATGGCATCTCCATAATTTTCCAAAAATTACTTAAGTCATCACGTACGCTGGGGCAGGTCACTCACTACGCCAGACGTAAAGTGAAATCTTCTCCCCGCCTGCACATTTTTCGATTGGCTTGCTCGGTGAAGTACTTCCACTCGGCGTGAATTCTGACGTTGGAATTTGGGCCAGACCGTGAGATGAAATCATCGCAAAAAAATCAGACTCTTACCCAACTTGGCAGCCAACTTGAGCTGTCTAAAAATATGGGAATGCAGGGTGTTGTTTGTGGTGTAGGGGTCAACTCGGGTACATACTGTATTGAGGTTCTATGGTTTACGGAATCGCGATAACCGTGAATGTGTGTCTAACGACTCGTCTATTAAAATCGATTCCTATACTCACCGTACATGTATGAATCACGTGGTGGTGGCGCACGCCTGCAATCCAGGACTGTCGAGGTAAGGGTTGGTGGATTACACAAATGTTGTGAAATTCGCTTCCCGTGGGCATCAAGGAGCCGTACCCTGGCTAGCCAGGAGAATGCAGTGCAGCAAAAATGTGGACATAACCTATTCCATCTGTATGGGATATAATGTTTCCCCCTCGCACAATGGGATTTCATCCTAATGCTCAGATTCCCTCCCATATGTAAACACTCATTAACTGGCTGATAACAGCTTAACATGTACAGGACTGTAAATCTTAGGTAATTGTCAGCAACGGCTCACGATTTGGCAGCATTCCTGCTCGTCTGTGGTTCCTCCTCGTGCCTCCTGAGTCATCTTTCTTTGAACGCGAGCTGCATGGCAGCCAGCTCACTGCACGCGGTTTCGGCCACCAACACGGCAGCAGCTGCCCATGGTGGGAGCAGCCTCCAGCAGCGGCTGAAATGTACCGGGAGTTCGAAATCGGCGCCTCACGGTCATCTCGCCTGTGATTCCACCAAAATGATCTCGCCAAACGTGCGTCAGGACCCTTCGCCACCCTACACATCCAAACAAATTACACTGTCACATGTGCAAGTATTCAGCGTGCCAGCGTATTGTCATTTCAACTCGCCGGTGAATTGCAGAAGAATTGGCATGTTCTGTTTACGTGACTAACCTTACTAATTGGCTGCGTCGGGTGGGGTGGAGGGTTTAACGATAGATTTCTATTTACGCGATCGAACTAAAAACAAATCTCTCATGGAGAAACAATCCTCGCGTCGCGCCTGTGCGTCAACAACTTTTGTCTCTCGCTCGGTGGCACGTGGATGTCCTTCCTTCTCCCCCCCCGCCACCCACGAAACCTCTCAAACAGCTGCGGGAGCTGCGCGGGCGCCTGGCGGTCAAGGAGTCGGCGACGCAGGAGCTGCGCACCGAGCTGGAGTCCCACCGTGAGAACGGCGCCCGGCACGCGTCGCTCATCCAGTCGCTGCGCGAGCGGCTGCGCGACACCGAGGAGGCGTCGGGCGCCCTGAGCTCGGCCCGCGCACGCTACGACGCCGGCATGCAGGCCGCGCAGGAGGACGCCCGCGACATGCAGGCCCGCATCGCCGAGCTGGAGGAGCGGCTCAGGTGCGCGATGCTGACACCGGTGGCACGGGGGTGGAGGTGGGAAGGGGGCGACGTGTACAGATGTCGAACTTCTTTCGCACCGTGAGTAGCCAACCGTCCTAACCGGAGCTGCAGGAAAGGACAACAAAAGTGAACACCAAAAAAAGCAGTTCTGAAGGAATTAGTTGTTAATCTTGAGACACTTGAAGCCACCTGAAGGGACGTCAGACTCAGAGGTAGCTCTGTGGCATCTGCTTCCGTGGGCCGTTCACGAAGGCGAGAATGGGTCACATGGCTCCGCAAGAGAGCGGAATGGACTCTCCGTCTCATCGCGTCATTCAGGAGCCACCACTCTTTCGATCACTCATCTATCCCACCATGTATTCAGCGGTCCATCCAATTCGACTGTTAGTCAATCCATCCACAAGTTAACTTGTTCGTATATAACGAACGATAAAAATTCCGCCTCGAGATAGGAACCACGCTGGCCGGATGTGGCGAGGTAGCTCAGAGGTCAGACATGCTGAGCGGGCACCCCTGAGAGCCTGGGTTCAGTGATTAAACCGGGTTCACAAGTGTCGCTGAGTTGAAGGTCTTAGCCTGGTCACCAATGACTGTGTAAGGGATGTTAGGGGAAGGATTCCCACCAAAAGGAGGGGGAGTGGGATGGTGACAGTGCAAGGGGGAGGGAGCAGGCGAGGGGATATAAGAGAGAGAACGGGCGGGAAAAAGGGGAGAAATTGGCGGGAACTGGATAGAGAAGGCTGGGGACGAGGGTGGACTGGGGGAAGCAATACAAGACGAACCCCCTGCAACCTTGTGTCGGCTCTCCTTTACATCTGCAAAAATAATAAATAAATAAACTACCCACCACATTAAATTTAGTTCTGCATTTCATTTGGCTGAATTCCAGCTCTGAGCATTAAATTCAGCGGTTTGTCTCTCATGCGACGATGGCAGTGTGCTGCATCAAAGGTCACTTGGAAGGGTAGGCAAAGGTAGCTTCTGTGACATCCGCTCCTGTGGGACGTTCATCGAACACGAAGGGATTACACTGCTCTCGGAGAGAGATACAAATGGAGACTTCGTCTCGTCACTTGATGCCTGATGGTGCCGGTTGTAATCACCAGCAAAAACGTCCGTACCCAATTGTTAAATGTGTCTGTGCATTGCTCTCCAACACACACACAAGCTAGTGCTGAAGCAGTAACACATTGGCACATTTTTTTCATTATTAATTGTCTCTCCCCCAAGTTTGTATACAATTTTGGGTTTTTTTTACTTTACAAAGGGGCCTCCACAGTGACCGCTTGAGTGGTCCCCTCTTGTCACGGTGTGGGAGCTACCAAGTGTGCCCCGTGTGGTGCAAATATTGATCTCTGTGCACTTCTTTTGAAGGAGTGTAAATATTGGATTAAACATAGATGGCAAACACGTGCTGGAAGATAGCTGGTGAGTTTAGCGAAGGTCACGGTGGGATTTTGTGGCAGATAAAACAATTACTATTCTTGTACATTACACTGCTAGAAATGGCAAACAACGGACACATTTATTGATTGAAGTTAGGGTTTTTAAAACCCCAGTTACTCGCGTCCAATTGTGGAATGTCCTTCCTATTTAGTGCTTGTTCTGCATTGAATTTGGCTCAATTCTAGTTCTTAAATTAAAAAAAAATCAGCTTTATTACCGTGCAACGAGCATTTACCGTCTGTTTGGCAGGGGTGGGTGGGAAAATGCCCCCCTCTACTGTGTAGAAGGGATCTCAGACGCAGTATTTGTGATGTCTGCTTCTGTGGGCCATTCACTAACACCGAGTGCTGCACCAGTTTCATATTTAGCCGCGTTACGCATTGCCACTCGCCCAATCAATTATTTACACATCCCACGCGACAAGGACAGTGCTATTAATTTGCGGTTCACTGCATGACATGTGATGCAGACAGAGATACATGTCCCCCAAATAGTCCCTGTAGGCTTTTGGGTCAAGTGCTGCAAGTGAGGTTATTTTGAAGGCCATCTCTGCAATTTTGGACACACACAATACACATATATACGTACGTACGCACACACACACGATATCTGACAGAGCTCTCGACATCACGTTCGATGCATTTTTTAAATAAATCATCAGGTGAGTGTGCAGCGTGTAACAAATTGCATTTGAAAAAAACAAACCTGTAAACTTGTTTTGGCAACCGCTCGTTGAAATCGTTTTTATGAAACTCACTGCTGCTTGGATTGATTAAGCCCGGTGTCAATCTAACATTCACATAGCCATCAACAACCCACGTTGTTACTTGACCGACCATTTGAAAACTGAATTGGGAAACAATTTATATTTCGCGAATTTTCAGAGCTATGTCTTGACGTGTTGGATAACTCGGCAGAATAATACTGGTAGGAACCTCCTGGATACACCAGCCCACAGGGGATTATTGTGTCCATCTGTCCGTCGTGCAGGGAAGGGCTGTGTGGGGAGGGAGGGGCTGGGTGGGGGGTGGGAGGGGTGGGGCTGGGTGGGGAGGGGCTGGTCACCCCGTGGTGCCCTTATAAAACTCAACGTTTAACCTACTCACGCCGGCTTGTGCCCGCCCTCACAGTCAAGCATATTTGCGGAATACACCACGCCACCGTTGACCCTGGCCATTGACCGAGCAACCCAACGTTCCTACCAGCTCCCTCCGCAGAACAATGTGTTAGGTTGCTGCATTGCCCATTTGTCAGTGATGACGGTGGAACCCCGAAGAAACCTTGAAGGCGGTGGCTTCTCCAAGCGGGACCCATAGAGACCCGCAGAGTCTCATAGAGGCCCATGGGGAAAGTGTAATGTGTTGGCAATTGGCTTCATCGATGGGGGCTCTCTCTCACAAAGAGACCGGTAGACAACCACAGACTCGCATGGAGACACCATGGTCTCACACATCAGGGCGTAAGTTCTCGCTGAACATTTGCTGGGTCTTTGGTAGAATGGCGCAAGAGAGAGAGAGGCATACTGTCTGTTCCCCTAAAACGCCCAAGTTACTTACCTGAAGAACACTGCGCGACGGCTACATCGCGTTATAATCAATTATATATTATGTAGGGGTAAAGCAGTCCGCGATAACACGCGAGATGCTTATGCAGTCCGAACAAAGACCGAGGCATGTGGGTGGCATCTAGAAGCATCCAGCAGCATCCCGTCTTGTGTGAGGCTACTCCCGAGGCAGCCGTGCATCCGCTTATTGCTACTGGCGCGACGTAGTACTGTTCACTCAATTGCGTTGTATCGAAATCGCATCGTGAAAACACGCGTTATAGGTAGAACATGGGGCACTGGATGCGGTGTGCCGGGTGGAATTTAGCCCAGGGTACCGCCCCCCCGCAGGTTGCACCTGGCCGAGAGGGAGCAGGCGGAGCAGAGAGCCGTGGCGATGGACAAGCGGCTGGAAGAAGCCGTTGACAAGCTGTCCAGGGGGCTCAACGTGGACACGCGCGCGGAGGAATACCCCATCGACCTGCTGGCCTCCCGGGTGCGTGCGGCCACGCGCCCCTCACCCGCGCCCCCTGATGCGCATCGTGCGAATGTGCTTTGTGTGTGTGAGCGCGGGCCTCTCTTGGGTTGACTCGGCCTTAAATGGGTGCCTGGCACGATGTGCAAACGTCGTCAGCAGCCGGGAGATGAAGGCTGGCCAGGCGTGTTGCTCCCGACAACAACCCCCTCGTGTGCTCCGACAGCCTTTCATAGCTGCTCGCGATACAGCACTTGCTCCAGAAGTTGATATTGCTATACGGGGAATCTTTACCTTTTGTACGTGTACACACGTGAATGTGCGTGTGCACGTGCGTCTGTGGTTGAGCGGTAGTGTCGTGGTTAACGCTCTGCGTGATGACCCCGGCGGCCCGAGTTCAATCCCGACTCGCGACCAATAAGAGTGACAAATATTTTAACTGATCCTGGGCCTCCCCTAGGTCGACTCAGCCTCAAATGAGTACCTGGTGCAGTGCGTAAACATCGCCACTGGGGAGACAAAGGCGGTCGGGCGTGGTGCTTGCCCCCCACCCCCTCGTGTACCGTTCCAGCCTTCATAGGTGCTCGCTAACAGCACTTGCCCCAACTGTCTGTTAAGGCTACACGGGGGATCTTTGTATTTTGTGTTTACGGCACCTGCCGCCCGATTGCTCATCATTATTTTTTAGCATCAAAAGTTGCGCGTGTGGACGCTTCAAAGGATGAGCCCGTGCCCTGGAGGAATTCTCATAAAAAAAAACTAAACGCGGGGACCTGGCAGAGCTATCAGAAGCCGGGCTAGTTAACCGTCAGATTATCCGCAATGAACATGTGTTAGAAATATATAAACACGGAGTTTGATTAGCTCGAACGTAAGCGGCAAATTATGTGCGCTATTCCGTTCGCGGAGCAGATGTTATTGCGGCTCTTTATGAAGCTGGGCTTATCTCTCGAGAATCCGTTACGTGATTAGAACATTGCGTTTTAAGTGGTAAGTGTGTAATAAGGTAAGTAATTAAATGTTTAGACGGCCTGGACAGCGAGTTAGGGACGGGTGCCCCCTAATGCGCTAAGCAGCCTATTACGCCTCGCTTCAATAATTACAGCAACAACAAGAACTTTCCTGGTGCTTAAAACGAATTCCACCGTGGGTCCGCTGAACGTTGTCGGGGGAAACAGGAGGTGTGTTGCGCGTTGCCTGCTGATGACCGAGAGTAGACGCAACATCACGGCGCTGTGGTTTTGACGCGTCTCCGAGTGACGTCCCGCAGTGCGGCAGGGCTTGAGGGTTG
>JAAXLI020003894.1:0-10076 GCA_014621495.2 Entosphenus tridentatus | reverse complement strand
AAGCCAGGAAGTTACAGGTCGCTCATTAATTAACTGGCAACCCCCCCCCCCCCCCCCCCCGCCGACCTCATTTGCATAATCGATGAGTTGGTACATTGACACGTGATCACGATCGTGCGTTCAATCACGACGTCTGCTGTGCGATGCTTTAAAGTGATTGTGATTGCCGTGTGAATGTGTATCTATGAATTACGAATGTGTGTGTGTGTGTTGTACGTGTGTCTATCTGTATGCATGTGTATGTGTGTACGTGCGTGTGTGTATATTTATGTTGGGAGCGGTGGTGCAGCGGTTAGCGCTACGCTGCGCTATGAAACTCCCGACCCAAGTTCGACTCCCGCTCACGGCCAACACCCAGTGACGATTATTTGAACCGGTCCTGGGCCTCCCCTAGGTCGGCTCAGCCTAAAATGAGTACTTGGTGCGGTGCGTAAACATCGCCACTGGGGAGACAAAGGCGGCCGGGCGTGGTGCTGGCCACCCACCCCACCGTGTGCCACAGTGCCGGCCTTCATAGGTGCTACACGCTAACAGCACTTGCCCCAACAGTCTGTTCAGGCTATACGGGGGATCTTTGTCTTTTGTGTACATTTACCTGTGCCTGTGTAAGCCTCGATGTGGGGAGCGGTGGCGCATTGCTTAGCGCGCTGTGCGCTGCTCCCTCTGCGCCACCAACCCCGTGATGGTGAACCGAGTTCGATTCCCGCTCACGGCCAATATCGGTGACGAATATCACAACCGGTCCCTGGGCCTCCACTAGGTCGACCCAGCATTAAAGTGAGTACCTGGTGCAGTGCGTCAACACGAGGTTTAAACATCAGTGCACGGTATATATCACTGGGGAGACAAAGGCGGCCGAGGGTGGTGCTGGCCACCCACCCCTTCGCGCGCATTGTCGGTTTTCACAGGTGCTCGCTAACAGCACTTGCCCCAACAGCCTATCTGGGCTATACGGGGGATTATGTCTTTGTATTTTTTTATATTCGCACACAGTCTACAGTACAGTAAGCGAGCATCTATTAAGGTGGTGATTTGGCCAGACCCACGCCGGACACCTTTGTCTCCCCGGTAATGACGTTTACCCGGGTACGCATTTACATCTGAGTCGACCTAGGGGGAGACATCGCTCGCCACTGACGTTAGCCCGTGGCCTGGTATCAAACTTGCGCCGCCGTTTCTCGCACTCCACACGCGCGAACACACACACACAGACACATACCGGGGTTCAATCTTAAGTTGAAGTTTTCGTGAGTGCAGGAACCCATAGTCTTTGGTTCTTTCGGTAAAGGCACGTGGGTAGAAAATAACTATTTTAGTATTTACAGGGGCGCTTCAAACAAAATGTTTTGAACACTTCTGAGAAATTTGCAACAATACCGCGAGAAATTAGCCTCTGGCGACCACCTGGAGAAGATTCCAGGCCACGCGTTGACAAGAAACTCTTTGTAACTTCATGAAGCTATTAACATCACATTTGTTATCACGTTACAGTGTCTTGTCCGTTCTTTTTCCATTATAAACGATAGTCCCATGTAAGTAGTCTTTGGTTCTTTCGCTAAAGTCACGTCGGTATAAAGTAAAATACATTAAATCACGACGTTTCGGGTGCGTCCGTCATCAGCTGGGACAACCACAGCAAGAAACAACTGCTAAAGTGGGCACATTTTTACGTGTTTATTTTATTTTCTACCTACGTGACTTTACCGAAAGAATCAAAGAGTATGGATCCCTGCAGTCACGAAAGCTTCAAATCTCATGTAAGTGTTAAAACATGTTTTGAAACACCCCCGTACATTGGTGCACATACAACATGCATAATATACAAAGCCAAAGATCCCCGTATAGCCCACGGAGATTGTTGGCGCGAGCGCTGCGTTGTGGTCAGAATCGCACAGACAAAGGTCCCCCGCCCTCCCGTATAGCCTCAACCGACTGCTGGGGCAAGTGCTGTTGGCGAGGAGCACCTATGAAGGCGGTCACGGCACATGAAGGGGGTGGGTGGCCAGCACCATGCACACATACCACACCTACCATGTGCGTGTGTTGGCTAACAGCACTTGCCCCAACAGTCTATGCAGGCTAAAGGTGGCATATTCGTCCTCGTGTGTGTGTGTGCGCGCGCTCGCTGACAGCACTTGGCACACCACCTGTCTGTTAAAGGCTATACGGGGGGTCTTTGGCTTTGCTGTGATGGTGCGCGTCTGTGCGTTGGACGTGCACGCGTACGCATATATACAAAGAGAAAGATCCCACGTATAGCCTTAACGGACTGTAGGGGGCAAGTGCTGATAGCGAGCACCTATGAAGGCCGGAACGGTACACGAGGGGGTGGGTGACCAGCAGCCCGCCCGGCCGCCTTTGTCTCCCCAGTGGCGATGTTTACGCACCGCACCAGGTACTCATTTGAGGCTGAGTCGACCTAGGGGAGGCCCAGGACCGATGCAGATAATCGTCACTGGTGTTGGCCGTGAGCGGGAATCGAACCCAGGTCACTAGGTTCACAGCGCAGCGCGCTAACCACTACACACTACCGCTCCCCACACACACACACACACATGAACACACATGAACACACACACGTCCACGTGAAATGTGATTATTTGTTTGAGCGGTAATTGAACACAAGACATAAAATGCGCGACTTGTCATTCGCTTCGTAAAAAAAGAAACATACGACCGATTTAAAAAAAAAACAACTAATTACGTAAAGTTAAATAATTTTCCTTCGAATGGGCAATTGTCCGAAACGTCATAACTTATGTTCTTATTGCAGGGATATAAATATATATGTTATCAGGCATGTATATATTTAAAACATTAGCGAATAGTCATTTGCCTCCGTGTCGTCATTATCATTGCCCCCACTTTCCAGTATAATATCTGTACGCGTAAATAAATTGATCATCAAGAGTGAATTCTTTCCCGAGTAAAGCCCATTAGGCTAAGAAGCTTTACATCAATAACGATGACGAAGGGGAGCGGTGGCGCAGTGGTTTAGCGCACGGCTGCTAGATCACTCCAATGGCAACCTGAGTTCGATTCCCGCTCATCAGCATCATCATCAATGGTAGCATCCCTTCCCCCAGTCCGTTAGAGGCTATACGGGGGATCTTTAGTTAACGGTAACATGTGCTCGCTAAGAGCGTTAACCGCAACGGTCTATGTAGGCCATTTGGCTATAGAGAAGATATTTAATACTCGTGTCTGTGTGTGTACACATGTACGCGTGTATGTAAGTTCGTACATATAGTGCTGGAGAGACAAAGGCGGCCGGGCGTGGTGTTGGCCATGCACCCCCTTCGTGTGCCGTGCCGGTCTTCGTAAGGCGCTCGCTAACAGCACTTGCCCCAACGGTCTGTTCAAGGCGGGATCTTTGTTTTTGTATCGATATTGTACACATATATATAAATTTATAGAGATTAGGATTCGATTAATCGTTTTGCAAATGTTCTGTTTGAATCAAATTGAGGTTTATTTGAATTACACGCTCAGCAGATTATATAGATTTAAGTTTAAATAATTGTATCACCGGGATTAAATTAGCTCTCATTTTTAATTGTACATATATATTATTGTTTGCGGTATACGAATTTAGAACGCAGTTAAATGCTGTTTTTTTTAATAACATTTTTTAAAAATACGCGTTCATGACTATCTCTCAATTATAATCGGGGAAATGTACCGAGTATCCCGGTGGTTCATCTGTGACGAAGGGCTGCAGAAGATTCTGCCTCCGTATGCGTCTGTCTTTGAATTTTGTTGACCTTCTTTCGCACCGTACGTAGCCAATCGAAGGTGCGGGGGTGTATGTGTACGTGCACAGTATACGCAATGTCAGTACGATTCGCTTGACCATACTTCACCACCAGTGCCGGATTATCCTAGTAGCAAAAGTAGCATGTGCTAGGGACCCAGCACTTTCAAGGGCCCCCTCTAAATGCGTTCAAGCTATCAATTCCGGTTCAGTGATTCTGCACTTGCTCTATTACTATAGTACTATACCGCCTTCAACTTTTATGAACAACTGGGTGTTTAAGATTAGCGATTTGTCGTATTATCTGGCTGTATAGCAAATGCAAAAATACAATTACTTTAATATGCAAGTTAACAAAAATTGCGTTTTAATATTTACATGTTTTTTTCAATTTAGGGCCCCTTTATAACACCATGCTAAAGGCCCGCACTAGCTTAATCCGGCATTGCTCACCATGCCGATCACTCGAGATTAATTTTGTATCGCCGTCCTCGGGAATCGAACTCCAACTCAATAGTGCAATGCAGTGCTAACCACTGCGCCACCGCTCCTTGCCCCACGTCTGCGTGTCCTGTGCGGTGCATCAATAGGTGCTCGCTAACAGCACTTAAGACTCAACAGTCTGTTTAGAGGTTATACGGGAATCTTCGTCTTTGTTTGTGTGTATGCATGTATATACATTACAGGACATTAAAATTGTATAAACACCGGTATTGGTTTTTCATATCGTGGCTGTTATGTACACCTATGCACACAATCATACAATGAGAGAGGCAGGCACACACACACACACGACGACAAATACATACACACACAAACATAGACACGCGCGCGCAGATACATGTTGGCGTACACACGCTCACAGATAAAGGCACACACACACACGTACAGAACATAGGAAAGACAAAGATCCCCCCGTATAGTCTAAACAGACTGCTGGGGCAAGTGTTGATAGCGAGCACCTATTGAAGGCCGGCACGACACACGAGGGGGTTGGCCGGCCAGCACCACACCCGGCCGCCTTTGTCTCCCCACGGAAAAAATCAAATACACGTGTGATACACACATGTATTATAACATGAACACGCTGACACACAATTGTGCAACAGGCACATACAGTCCATACAAACTTGTGTGTTATCCACATACATAACAACACGTGACATGCCATCCCCATACATAGGGGTGCAACACACACACACATCATAATAAAGACAAATATCCCCCCTATAGCATTTCGCGGACTGTTGGGGCAAGTGCCGATAGCGAGCACCTATGAAGGCCTGTACGGCCCACGATGGGGGTTGGGTGGTCGACACCACGCCCGGCCGCCTTTGTCTCCCCAATTGCTGATGTTTACACACCACACAAGGTTTGCCACTTGAGGCCGAATCGACCTTGGGGAGGCCCAGGACCGGTTCAGATAATCGCCACTGTGGGGGGAATCGAACTCGGGTTGCTGGGTTTGGAGCGAAGTGCGCTCCCCACAATAACACTCAAACATACAACATGACAGACACACACACACACACACGCGCACGTGACACACACACACGCATGGATTGTGAATAAGCGATGCACGCAAAGTAAATTTTTGGCATGAAGCTATTAACGTGGCCTCCAAATCCATCTAACCAAATATGGCATCATGGTGATACACACGCAACATTAGCCGTCGATCTAAACGAAGTGGCGGTGACGTTACCACGGCGCTTGTGCCAGGCTAGGTGCACAAACGCACAACAACGATCCCCCCCCCCCCGTGTAGCCTTAACAGACTGTTGGGGAAAGTGCTGTTAGCAAGCACCTATGAAGGCCGGCACGGCACACGAGGGTGTGGGGTGGCCAGCACCACGCCCGACCGCCTTTGCCTCCCCAGTGGCGATGTTTACTACACACCGCACCAGGAAAATAATTTGAGGCTGAGTCGACTTAGGGGAGGCCCAGGACCGGTTCAAATAAATCGTCACTGGGTGTTGGCCGTGAGCGGGACTCGATCATCGGGTCGTCGGGTTCGTAGCGCAGCGTAAGCGCTCACCGCTACCACCCCCACACACACAGACACACACACACACAGAGACACAGACACACAGACACACAGAGACACAGACACACACACACACACAGAGACACAGACACACACACAGACACACACACACGTCGTTGTTGCGTGCCACACACACCACCACCCCCCCAGTCCCCGGTGCCCGCAACCTCCTCACCCTCCTCGTCCCCCCCCGCCCCCCGGTCAGTACTTCCCGCAGTCGTACCCGCCGTAGTGGCTCCCCGCCGAGCCGTAGAGCGGCGGCGCCAGGCGGAAGGGCGACATCTGGCAACCGGCTGCCCCGCCGCTCGAAGCGACGCCACCCCCGACGCCGCCACCACCACCACCGCCGCCGCCGACGCCTCCCACCGCGTTCGCTCCGTCGTGCAGAGCCAAGCGCGAAGCGGCGGCGGCGTCCAGGGCGAACGCCGCCGCGGCAGCAGCCGCAGCAGCCGCGGCCGCCTGCCCCTGCCCCGCGTACGACTGCCCGGGCAGCTGGGGCAGATCTCCCGTGGCGGCAGCAGCTTGCCCCAGGTACCAGCGGGCGGCGGCTGCGGCGGCAGCTGCCGTTGCAGGTCCCGCTGTGGGTGGCCGGCCGGTGGCGGCTACGGAATAGTGATGCCCTCCTCCTCCTCCAATTCCTCCTCCTAATCCAGCTCGCTGCATTTGCTGCAGTTGGGAATTCGCGGAGTTGCCGCCCATGCCCTGCTCGGACGCTTGTCCCAGCAGTCCCAGGGTGCTTGCTAGCGACCCCGAGGCACCGCCACCGCTCAGCGATTCGTCCACGACTCCCGTTGCGCTGTGGCTGTGGTCGCCCGACCTGTCGCCGGCGTAGAGGCTCATGGCTTGCACGCTGCAGTGGTAGTTCTTGGCGGACGCCGACGCGGCGGTCGATGCGCAGGACGCGAGGTGGTTCTGGTTTTGAGCGCACGAAGGAGACACGGAAGCGGGAGTCGAACCGTAGGGACTCAGCTGGGCGGGTGACGGGTAGAGGGCCTTGGGGTGAGAGCCGATAATTGACGGTCGGCTGAGCTCCAGTTGCTGCTGCTGCTGCTGATGGTGATGATGCTGCTGCTGATGTTGCTGCTGCTGATGGTGATGACTTTGTTGATGTTGCTGCTGTTGTTGCTGCTGCTGCTGTTGTTGTTGCTGCTGCTGCTGGTTGTGGTGGTGGTGGTGATGATGATGGTGGTGGTGGTGCTGGTGGTTTGGAGAAACTCGCGCCAGAGTCATGATCTTCTTCACGCTGAATCCACTCAACTCATTGTCACCGCCGCCGCCACCACCACCACCACCGCCACCACCACCGCACGCTCCGTGATTCATGAGAATGGCACCTGGCCCCGCTGTCGCCACGACCGCTGAGCCCATGCCTCCTCCTCCCGCCTCGACGCAGTCGGTGAGAATGTTCCCCGTGCTGCTGTCGGGGCTCTCGATCTTGGGCACCACGGCCATCGCCGGAGGAGATTCCGATGGCGAGGACATTCGCCCACCACCACCACCTCCCACCAATGGCTCCGGCTTCTTCTCGGCGGGCGAATGCGCCCTGTGACCGGTTGCCTTCCCGTCGCCGCCCTGCCTCGTGTCTCGATCGTCCTTCTCCTTGGCCGCGTCCTTCTTCTTGAACCTCCGACGCCTTCGCAGGAAGCTGCCGTTCTCGAACATGTTGTACGAGTCCGGATCGAGGGTCCAGTAGCTGCCCTTGCCCGGCTTCTTGTCGTCGCGCGCCACCTTCACGAAGCACTCGTTGAGGCTGAGGTTGTGTCGGATCGAGTTCTGCCAGCCCTGCTTGTTCTCGCGGTAGAAGGGGAAGCGCTCCATGATGAACTGGTAGATGCCGTTCAGAGTGATCCGCTTGTCGGCCGCGTTCTGGATGGCCATCGTGATGAGCGCGATGTAGGAGTAGGGGGGCTTGACCATGTCCTTGGCGGCTGCGTGGTGAGAGTAGGGACCGTACGGGCGGCCGTGAAGACCTCCGGCGTACTGATCGTGCGTGTAGTGTACGCTCATCTGGGCGCTCACGGCGCCGTAGCCGTGATGGGTGCCCAGGTAGTAGTTCTGCTCGTTCAGGTACGGCATGACACTGAGCGCGCCCGTCGGATTCGACACCGGGTACTGGGTCTGCATCGTCGCCGTTTGCGTCTCGTTCTCGTTGTTGTCGTTGTTGTTGTTGGCGCGTGGCGGTGCCTGTGGCTCGATGGAGGCTAGGGAGGTAACGAGGCAGACAGATGTCCGGAGATTAAATTTGTTGTTGTTGTTGTTGGTGGTGGTCGAGTCGAGTCGAAGGGGTGCGATGGATGACGAACCGATGCACCGTCAACCGATGTCGGCACGCCGCGAAACGATTGATACGTATTAGTGTGTATATATACACTAATCGATGTGTAGTAAAATCGGAATGAGTTCAAGCGAACGGCAGTAGAGGTTGGTGGGCGTCGTTGTCAGCGGTTGCGACCTCGTCCTCTGTTGCTGCTGCTGCTGTTACTGCGGCCGATGCTGCATCTGCCGCTGCTGATGCTGCTGATCCTACTGCTGATGCTGCTGATGCTGCCGATGATGCCGATGCTGCTCCTGCTGCTACTGCGGCCGATGTTGCATCTGCCGCTGATGCTGATCCTGCTGCTGATGATGATGATGCCGATGCTGCCGATGATGCCGATGCTGCTCCTGCTGCCGATGATGCCGATGCTGCTCCTGCTGCTGATGCTGCCGATGCTGCTCCTGCTGCTACTGCGGCCGATGCTGCATTTGCTGATGCCACCACCACCTCCACTGCTGATGCCACCACCACCACTGCTGCTGATGATGATGATGCTGCTGATCCTGCTTTGCCGCTGTTGGTGCTGCTGTTTATTTTCTAAGAAATCCGCTCCACTGCGAGCAACCGCCCTCCCACCGCCCGGCGCTCTTCCATTTAGCACCGAGCCGCGAACACACCGACGCCGCCGCCGCTCTCTCTCGGAGCGAGCCAGCGAGAGATAAGGAGAGAGCGAGAGAGATGGGGGCGGGTGGGGTGGGAGGAGACTGAGTGCGAAGGACTGTGGCAACACAGTGGATCTCACTCAGAGCTGGCGAGCGAGAGAGCGAGCGAGAGAGAGCGTGGGCGGTCTTGTGGAGTTTAAATATCGCCCGAACTTTGGGGGCTTTTTTCTCTCTCTCTCGTCCAAATTCTCACCCGGGTTTTAATTCGCAACGCGGGGAGGAATCGGAGCGGTGAGGTGGGAGACGCGGCCAATGGAGGGAGCCTGTGAGAGCGTGACTCCACCTCCTCCTCCTCCTGCACCTCCTCCTCGACCACCTCCTCCTCCGTCGACTTTCCTCCCCCCCTCCCTCCCTCCCTGGAAACCCTGCCCCCTCCCTCTCGTCTCCATCGTTCTCACCTTCCCACCCTCAACTCCCCTGCCTTCCCTCCCCAAATCACTCCCTGCCTGCTCCCTTAATCCCCCCCCCCACCATCTGCACCTCCACCCCTCCACCACTCAACCCCCATCCCCCCCTATCCCGCGATCCAATCATCCACCAAACCCGCCAACTGATCTAATCACCCAATCACTCACCTAACCACCCGCCCGGCCACTCACGCACCCATGCAACTACCGTTCCACTCACCAACCTAACCCACCCGCCCAAGCCGCTCAACTAACTACTCACCCAGCCATTCACCCACCCACCAACCCAACCAACGTTCCGCTCACCAACCTAACCGCCCACCTCACCACTCACCTAACCGCTCACCTAACCACCCGAGCACCCAAACAAATAATACGCAACCACAACGATTCACTCACCCAACCACTCAACCACCAGGTAACCGTCCACGAAGCTGACTCGCACACTCACTCGCTCGCTCACCAATCCACCCATGCACTCACCAACCCACCGATGCACTCACCAACCCACCGATGCACTCAGCAACCCACCCATGCACTCACCAACCCACCGACCCGCGTACTCAATCCACCGCACACGCAAAAGCATCCACCCAACCACTCCTCACTCACTCACCCGACAACCCACCGAAGCACTCGCTCGCTGACTCGTCAAATCACTTACTCGCTCGCTCACCACACTCACCTACCCACCGACATCCCACCAACTCACCCGCCCACTCAACGGACCACCCACCAAATCCCATCACGCTCAATTTTCGTGTAACTCCGTTTGGCAAAAATTCCAGCTGCGGTTTAATCCACGTGCAAACGATGCCTGAGTGTGTGTAGGTGTCAGTGTGTGTGTGTAGGTGTCAATGTGTGTGTGTAGGTGTCAATGTGTGTGTGT
>JAAXLI020003893.1:0-10077 GCA_014621495.2 Entosphenus tridentatus | reverse complement strand
TTTTATTATTTCCCTTCCACGTGACTTTACCGAAAGAACCAAGAAGATGAATCCCTGCAGTCACGAAAGCTTTAAATCGAAATTTCACTGGACGCCGTGAACCTTTCCACCGCAGCATTGACACTTTGTGCGTCCCGCTGTTGTCAATGCACCGCGAGATGCTTTACCACACCCCCCGGGGAACATGTAGCCATACTTCACTCCACGGGGCTTGACTGAATGGAGAGGGGGGGAGTATCGAAAAGCAAACACGAACGCGTGGACGCGTTGAACTTCTTTCGCACCGCACCCAATCGGAGGTGCGGGCGATAGACAGATTCATTAGGGGGGGTGCTTAAGAGAAAAGCTCGCCCACCCAAACAAAACGTTGCCGAAAATTCACACGCGGGCGGAATGAAGCATCACAGGAGTAGCAGCGTACAAAACGACACACACGCGCGCGCGAAAGTAGGTTGTCGACCAAAGAAAGAAAAATCACCATCACAATCATCTCATTCATGAAAACCGCGAACGCACCGACTCACCGTCCGCGAGACGATCGTGAGCCCGGGGGGTACGGGGCGATGGGGCTCCCGGTAGCGCTGCGTAAAATCCGTCTCGAGCGGTCAGCACGGCTCCTCCGGCGCTGTGGGTACAGGGCGCGCGCACGAACGCACGAACGCGCTCGCCTTTGCGAGAGTGCTGGTGAGTGGAGGGGGACCAGCGAAGGAGGGGAGGGAGGGATGGGGAGGGAGGGAGGGAGGCAGGGAGGGAGGGGAAGGGAGGCAGGGAGGGAGGGGACACCAGCTGACTGCTGCTTGAAAATAACGAACGACCCAAAAGACGTGGCATGGAGCGGCTCCACAATTCCGGACTGGAGCTGAGCTGAGCGAGCGATCCAGGCAACCCGACAAATGCCGTTACAACGGAAGTGACCCCTCTCTCTCTCTCTCTGCGTTGTAATTCTTCTGCCCATAATACGCCTCCCGTGACAACAACTTTGTCCCTCCACGTATCAAACA
Organism: Entosphenus tridentatus; assembly: GCA_014621495.2. Lineage (NCBI taxonomy): Eukaryota > Metazoa > Chordata > Hyperoartia > Petromyzontiformes > Petromyzontidae > Entosphenus > Entosphenus tridentatus. Next base: position 9,076 of record JAAXLI020003893.1, on the reverse strand, counting down.
ATCAAGCAAAAAATGAACGTGAAAGTTCACTCCCTACGACTAGCACGGCTCGCCACGATTATGTGCGAAAGACGTTCAACGTACGTGACGCGGACAATGCTTCGCCCACCGCTTTCTCAATTCGTTCGCGTCAATAGCAGTCAACGTCACCCCGCTATCCGACACACACACACACACACATCTACGCCTCTATATAAGGAACGAAAAGAGTGGACTTCTCAACAAATCTGGCTGTCCGCCTGATGAAGCCGGTTGTAATTACTGGCGAAACGTCGTAACTCAGATTGTAAATGTTGTGGTTTGGCTCTACAACACACAACCGGTTATTGCTGTACCAGTGACGAATTGGCACGTTCTGTTTTACGTGACAAACCTTACTAGTTGGCTGTGTCGGGTGGTGGCGGGTTTAACGACGCCGTAGCAGGCACACAATGTACACCGTAGCAGGAACACAATGTGCTTGCTACGGTGCAGAATTCGCTGCCGTATAAATCACGGGCACCCCGAAGGCGGAGTGCACGTTCAGTCGGGTTCCATCAAGCGCGGAACGCAAACTAAACTAGCATCTGTAGAAACTCTTGACTTAAAGCTTTCGTGACTGTAGGAATGCATATTTTTGGTTCTTTCGGTAAAGTCACGTACATAGAAAAAAAAAACTCAATATATATAAATAATAATAATATGGAAAATAACAATAATAAAAATAATAAATTACAAACAATAAAAGCAAAAAAAAACAATAAAAGAAAAGAGTAAAATTAAATAACATTTTAAAATAAATATTAATTGAAAATAATAAAAGCAAAAAACCACAATAAACAATAAGAATAGTAAAATAAATAATAATTAAAAATAAAAATACATTTTCAATAATAAAAGCAAAAACCCCACGACGTTTTGAGCGCAACACGTGCGGTCTTCATGTATTTACGTGACTTCACCGACAGAATCAAGGATATTACGCATGTATATATTTACGCGATCTAACCCCCCTCCAAAGAAACCCCTCTATTATGGATGAGATTCGTCGCGAAAGCCTGCGACGTGTTAAACAACAACAACAACAACCGCCATTCGCCACTAAGTGGCGGTGACGTCACCACGACGCTTGTGCCAGGCCATGTGCACCTTGAGGCCACGTGAAGTGTCGAACGCCCGCTGGCAGGAGGTCACGGCGCAGACCCAGCAGTTGCCACGGGTCGACTGACCGAGATGACCGAGATGACTGGCTGATGCACCACCTGTGCCCCCTACCGTACCAACTTGCTGTGCTTTAGCCACCCGTGTTAAACACACACACACACAGTTGTCTGCAATTACGCAACCTCCCGCCCCTCCCCCCGGGTCCGTCACGAGTCTTGCCCCCCTCCCTCATCGTGTTACTTCTAAGCCCAGCCGCGTGGCTTCTGCACAATGCCCCGTCCATTGCCCGTATCCGGCAGGGGCTTGGCAAGAGAATTAACGAGAAGAGACAGGGGACGCAACATTTTGCTCGAATTCTATTTAAGTAAACTCCCCCACCCCACCCACCCCCGTCCCAAAATAAAAATAAAACCGCTGCAATTTTTCAAGAGCCGCAATGCAGAGAATGGGAATTTGTTCATTTCTGGAGGAGGAATCCGATGAGCTGTGAAGCACTTGATTTTCACAGAGCGTTACAGCAGCAAGCGATTGAGAGGAAAAAAGTATAGAAAAGATAAACAAATCACTAAAAATATACAAACACAACTTAACAGTTTTTGTTGTTCTTAGATCGCCTAAATATATAAATGTGTCGTTAACCCTGCCACCACCCGACGCAGCCAATTTATCCAGGTTTGTCACGTAAACAAAACATTACAAATTCGTTAATAGTACAGCTTTTTATATATATCTACAGTGAGGGAAAAAAGTATTTGATGCAAATCAATTTATAACATTTTTGACATGCGTTTTTCTGGATTTTTGTGTTGTTATTCTGTCTCTGACTGTTCAAATAAACCTACCATTAAAATTAAAGACTGATCATTTCTTTGTCAGTGGGCAAACGTACAAAATCAGCAGGGGATCAAATCCTTTTTTCCTCACTGTATCTTACCAGGTAAAGCCCACTGGACAATGTAGCTTCTTCTTGGTTTTTTCGGTAAAGTCACGTAGAAGGGAAGTAATAAAATAATAAAAATAATAAAACATAATAAAATAATTCTCACGACGTTTCGGCCACAACGCAAGCAGCCGTCTTCAGGTGAAACCAGGTCTGTCGAGGCGACAGCGTCTGAATGAGGCAGCACACGTGCTTGGAGCATATATATAAGCTGGGTTGGGAGGGAGGGGGGCGCCTTAACAAAAGAATTTGCATATCAAGAGAAATTTAGCATATTTATGGGAAATGCAGGTATGTAATTAGTGCTACTTGTGTCCGTGGATTATGCTTTATTACTTTTTATTATTTTATTACTTCCCTTCTACGTGACTTTACCGAAAAAAACAAGAAGATGAATTCCTGCAGTCACGAAAGCTTTAAATCGAAATGTAGCTTCTTTTGTCAGAAACGACCTGGCCACAAATGACATCTCAACATCGTGGCCTTATCGTGTGGACATTTACAATTACGACGTAATCTCTCTCTATATATTCGTACAATAATAATATTACACTGGTCAACACACTTTTTCTGGCATAAGGTATTCCAACGGTTTTAATGTAATTTTGGGGTGCTGATTCCAAATCTGGCATCAGTTTTTGTCTATCACATCAGGTTTTTGAGATATCAAATATTGCATTTTCAATAAAAACTGCAGAAGGAAAATATTAAGTAATTGTGGATATCTACATAAAATTATATTATAAACACACTATCCTAAAAATACAGCACCATATTTTAACACTAAAACAGTCACTGACTCGCAACAACTTGCAATCATAAGTGACAGAGTTAATTTCGGGTAAAATCAATGCAAAGTGGGTATGCCGATAGCATAAAATGAGATGTGATAGAGCAAATCTGAGATCAGATTTGGAATCAGAACCCTGAAATTAGCCTAAAACAGCTGCAAAAGTCCAGGCCAGAATTTTTTTTTGTTGACCAGTGTTATTATTCTATCCTGTAGACGCGTGTTTCTAAATGTGGAAGGGAGGGTGTGGAAGGTAGTCGAGAAACCGGGAGAATTAAGGTCACGGGGCAGCCGTTCGAGTAGCAGCAGGTAGGACACGGAACCACAGGTTTTCAAACCGTGTCCCTCGCCGTCAATGCAACATCTAACTTTGTTCTCTCTCTACTCGCTCTCACTCTCTCTCTCTATCGTTCGCCTCTGAGTGCTTATTCCAAGCACGTTGTCTCCCCCCCCCCCGCCCTCACCCCCCCCCACACCCCCCCCCCCCCCCACACAACGCCTCTATGTGCACACATTGGCAATTGTCACATTATCATTTGCAGTCTGTTCCGTGTTACTGCTCGTCTTTATGCACCGCGGCGCATCTCGTCCGGCTCGTTGTAAACAGATTGCATTTGGTATTGCTTTGTTTGGGGGGGGGGTGCGCTTAGGGTACACTTCGTTACGAAATTTTAGTTTGGGAGAGAGAGACAACGCCGTGAACCGCGCAGGCAGATCTTCATCATTTCAGAGATCAAGAGCCGTCTTCAATGACTGCCCTGGGTTCACAAACCCTCTCGTGCTGCTTCCCCCCCCACCCCCGCCGTCCCCACAGTGTTTATCATCATCATTATTTCGATTTAAAGCTTTCGTGACTGCAGGGATTCATCTTCTTGGTTCTTTCGGTAAAGTCACGTAGACGCTGTATCCCCGACAGACCTGGTCTTCACCTGAGGACGGCTGCTTGCGTTGTGGCCGAAATGTATTGAGAATTATTTTTTAATGTTTTATTTTTATTATTTTATTATTTCCCTTCTACGTGACTTTACCGAAAGAACCAAGAAGATGAATCCCTGCAGTCCCGAAAGCTTTAAATCGAAATCATTATTGTTGTTGTTGTTGTTTACCCACGCAAGGCTTCACCGATTCTCAAGACCCATTTTCAGGAGGGTCCTGCCAAGTTATCTCAGTCAGAGACGGGCGATGTTGCAGCTGCCGTGTGATCCCCACTGAGTGATGTTGCAGGTACGAGAATCGCTCACCATTGGGGGTGATTGGTCAATGATAACCACTTTCGCGGTGCGTTAATTTTTACTGGTGTCATTTTGTTTGGATCCCTCCAACACAAAACTTAATTTTGTACAAAGCGCCACGTGCGTTGGCCCAACCGGGTTTCCTCCTCCTCCATTGTAGAGAGTCATCGACTCACACAGAGATCTATAGACTCACACGGAGACCCATAGACTCACACAGAGACCCATAGACTCACACAGAGACCCATAGACTCACACAGAGACCCATAGACTCACACAGAGACCCATAGACTCACACGGAGGCCCATAGACTCACACAGAGACCCATAGACTCGCACAGAGACCCATAGACTCACACAGAGACCCATCGACTCACACAGAGACCCATAGACTCACACAGAGACCCATAGACTCACACGGAGGCCCATAGACTCACACAGAGACCCATAGACTCGCACAGAGACCCATAGACTCACACAGAGACCCATAGACTCGCACAGAGACCCATAGACTCACACAGAGACCCATAGACTCACACAGAGACCAATAGACTCACACAGAGACCCATAGACTCACACAGAGACCCATAGAATGGCACAGAGACCCATAGACTCACACAGAGACCCATAGACTCACACAGAGACCCATAGACTCGCGCAGAGATCCATAGACTCACACAGAGATCTATAGACTCACACAGAGACCCATAGACTCACACAGAGACCCATAGACTCACACGAGGACCCATAGACTCATACGGAGATCCATAGACTCACACAGACAACCTCTATTATGAAATAAGTTCAACATATACACACACATAGCAGGGTTGGCTACGTACGGTGCAAAAGAAGTTCAACACACACACACACACAGAGACATACCATGACTGCAACCGTAATAGCGCTGTAACAATTGCCAGACGGCCACCGAGGGAGTTTGATGGCGGGCAATGTGCGTGTGTCTGCCAAACGCCCACCCCTCCTGCGATACTGCATCTTCCGCTAGCGGCGGCGCAAGCCATGCACATTGCAGGGCTGCGCCTTCCTGCCCCTTCGTACGAGACCTGCCACGTGTCCGTGAGCTCCGCCGGCTCCCTCGCAGCGAGCCGTGGCCGTGCGAGCATCGCCGCCAAAACGAGTCCGCTGTGACTTGAATGCGGTGCGCTTTGTTCCACGTCCGACGGAGTAATACGCCGAGCGAGCACCGCGTTCTCGATGGCCCAATTCAGACACTTATCTCGCGAAAAACAACAAGCGGAAAACAACGGTCGGTCGTTGTCATTTTTAAATCCTTTATATTAAGTTCACTTGCGCGCTTACGACCGTGCACATCTTTCGGTCGTTTTTTAACCCATTTCCCGTGATCCAGTCGAGCTGACATTTTTCACACAGACTCGTTGTGCGTGACAATTAATTTTCGTGAAAATTTTTTCAAAAATGTTACACTTTTAAGACAATTTTTTTTTATATTTAATTACCAATTGCTTAATGGTGGCAGGCAATCATCTGACCTATAAGTGGCAGCCATCTCAAGCCAGAGGACGAGCGGACTCTAGCCGCCACGCATATAAAGGATTTATAGTAAAAAACTTTGTTTTTACGGGTTAATTTTTTTATTCTTCATTTACGCTTTGCTTGGTTGAACACCGAGGAGGCTTTCACGACCAATATTATCCGTAGGAGGTTTTTTGTTGTTGTTGCTGTTAAAAATATACAAATACAACTAAACAGATTTTGCTGTTGTTGTTTTTTTGGTTAGAGTCGCGTAAAAAAATAGAAATGTGTCGTGGAACCCGCCACCACCCGACACAGCCGCTTAGTAAGGGTATGTCACGTGAACAGAACGTGCCAATTCGTGACGAGTACAGCAAACCACTCTGGCTTGTCCGCCTGATGATGCTGGTTGCAATTATCGGCAGTGCCGGATTAAGCAAGTGCGGGGGCCTGTAGCATGATGTTATAAAAGGGGCCCTAAATCGAAAAAACACTTAAATATTAAAACACAATTTTTTTACGTGCACCGTAAAGTCATTTTTTTTTTTTTCATTTTGCTATACAGCCAGATACTACGACAAATCGCTAACCTTAAACACCCAGTCGTTCATAAAAGTTAAAAGGGTTTAGCGCGGGGCCCTTGAAAATGCGGGACCCGTAGCTCTACTCTTTGGTTCTTTCGGTAAAGTCACGGAGTTAGAAATCAAATGAAACAAATCACGACGTTTCGATGGCAACACAAGCGGTCTTCTATTGCTTGATGACGACCGCTTGTGTTGCGGTCGAAACGTCGTGATTTGCTTTATTTTATTTTATACCTACGTGACTTTACCGAAAGAACCAAAAAGTATGGATTCCTGCAGTCACAAAAGCTTCAAATAAAGTTAATATGTAGCTCCCTTTGCTACTGGGATAACCCGGCACTGTTTACCGGCGAAATTTCACAGTACTCCAATTGTAAATGTCATGGGTTTACTCTCCAACACACAACCGGTGTGCTGTACTTGTACAATGACGACTTGACACCCTTCACTCGAGACTGCACTTTAATGAAGACACGTTCACTTGACATCAGGCGGAGACCCCCACTGCAACAGCCCGGAGTCTCCCGTCATTACCTCCCGTGGCCACCAGTCCCCTCACACCACATGCATGCTCTGTTGTCATTACGCTGGTAACGAATTGGGGCATTCTGTGTATTTTTTTTTACCAGCTAATGCGCACTCAGCTTTGGAGCTATTTCTTGTTTAAGAAGCGACCTGGCCACTAACGATAGCTCACTGAAGTGACTCATCGCGCGGTAATGTTTCTCAGCCAAATACTCTGAGCGCGTGACGTTGATTCTAAATGTGGAGGGGATAACCGGAGGACCCGGAGAAAAAAATCCACGCGACCACGGGGAGGGAGAGACGCCGCAAACTCCAAATGCACGACAGGCGTCAGGGTCGGGATCGAACCCACGACCTCCTGTATACCAGGTGAGGGAGTTAACATCTCCTAACCACCGTGATGATGATGAGAGAGAGAGAGACGCAAACTCCAAATGCACGACAGGCGTCAGGGTCGGGATAGAACCCACGGCCTCCTGTATACCAGGCGAGGGAGTTAACATCTCCTAACCACCGTGATCATGATGAGAGAGAGAGAGAGAGACGCAAACTCCAAATATACAACAGGCGTCGGGGTCGGGATCGAACCCACCGCCTCCTGTATACCAGGCGAGGTTGTTAACATCTCCCAGCCACCGTGGCGACCACGGATCTGTTCGCGTTTTAATGTTGTTGTTATTATTATTGTTTTTTTCCATCATCTAACACAAGAAAGCCGCACCGAGTCTCACTGCAGGGTGCCGATGCTGCTGCTGCTGCTCTGTAATCGCAGTTGAGTAACGAGCAGATCATCATGGGATCTCCTTTACCAGTATTGTTTTTTGTTTGCATTTGACTGCAAGTATTGTGGTTAATGTAAGCATGACACCTTGCAGAAGGTGTCAGTTTTGTTGCCAGAAAAAAGGGGAAAACCCCTATTAGTAGAGCAGATATCACCGTTCAGCACCGCGGCCTGACGGATGGGGGTGGAGGAGGGGAGGCTGCACGCTCCGCCTGAACCTGTGACGCAGAGGCCGCCGGTTGGATTCCATCTCCTGGCGCCGCGTTATAAACATAACGCAGCGAGGCTATTAAACTATTCACGCGGCTGTTGTTTTGACTCGATGTAGAGAACTCTCCGTACCCAGCACACGAATGGGGGGTATACGTGGCAGTAGCGCGGCGTTTCTCTAAAACGATCGCGAGTCAGAACGCTCCATCGCAGCGTTCGCTTGCAGAGTGTATCCGTTAATGAAAAGAAGAATCGAAAAAAATGATGGTGCTCTGTTTCTCTCTCTCTGGCTTATAATTATCCCCACCTGTGCATACAATCACACGATGGGACTCGCCGTGACTTTACCACGCTGGGTCCGTGGAAATTTTAGAGCAATTGCCTAATGGGGTAATTAGTTTGTCCTCCTGGCCAGCGAAGGGATGAGTGCTTCGTCTGTTGAAGCTTCACATTGTGCGGCAGAGTGGCCGAAATTTTGGTCACGCGAATGAGTGCGAGGCTGCAGTGGGGTGGTGGCACCGCGTGGCTGGCACCGCCTGCAAACTCATTTGGTATGACGCTATTCCATTGTTAGTCTGTGGGTCAAATTCTCGTCTAGAGATGCTCTGTGAGTCTGTGGGTCCTGTGTTGCTCTATGAATCCTATACGAGTCTGTATTAGTCTATGGGTCCTGTGTTAGTCTATGAGTTATGTGTTAGTCTATGAGTCTGTGTTAGTCTATGAGTTCTGTGTTAGTATGTGAGTCTGTGTTAGTCTATGAGTCTGTGTTAGTCTATGGGTCTGTGTCAGTCTATGAGTCTGTGTTAGTATGTGAGTCTGTGTTAGTCTGTGAGTCTGTGTTAGTCTGTGGGTTCTGTTCCAAGGCAGCCTCAGCCGCGGTGGCCATGGAGGTGGGTCACGCGGCGAGTCGCTCATTTTATCGGCCACGATGCAATTCTTCAATGCTGATGATGGGTTTGCTGTTGTTGTTGTTGTTGTGTCTGTGCTCTGTACACATTATCCGTGTCTTAGTTGAGAGTCGTTAAACACTCGAATTTTTTGGCACCAGTGGAGTCGGCGTGTGTGGTTCCCGTTAACATCGCTACTAGGGAGACAAAGACGGCCGGGCGTGATTGTGGCCACCCACCCCCTCCGTGTGCCGTCCTACACCTTAGACAATGCCAGCTCACAGCACTTGCCCCAACAGTCTGTTAAAGGCTATACGGGGGATCTTTGCTTTTGTAAAAGACAAAGTAAAGGCGCAGCCATGCACTTTACCCCACCACTACCACGTGACTAACCTGTTCGTGTACCCACACTTTACCCGACCATCACCACGTGACTAACCCGTGCGTGTACCCACACTTTACCCCACCACCACCACGTGACTAACCGG
>JAAXLI020003891.1:0-10080 GCA_014621495.2 Entosphenus tridentatus | reverse complement strand
GCCCGCGTGTCTCAGGGGGCTCAAAATTACTCCCCCCCCCCCATCCTCCTTCTCCTCCTCGCACGCCACAATCGCTGAGATCCTGGGTTTAAAATTCAGATTTCAGCCGACGAGATTAACCCAGGTTCTAAAGTGTAGCGAATTAATGGCTTCCGCCGCAAGCCCTTCCAAAACACCTTGGCGCGCGCACACACGCGCGCGGGCTGATGTGCACGCGCGTGCAAAAATCAACGAAGGTCTTGCCATACCGTCGTGCGGGGCTTGTGGGATATTTGACCATACTTCACCACGCTGGTCAGTGCCGGTTGGCGATGGCTGGGGAGCATAGACGCGAAGGCATAGAACTGGAGAGAGTGTAATGATGGAATTTGCTGCACTACCTTCTGCTGCTCAGAACCACGTTACCCCCCACGACCGCCTGTGGTAACCTGCCATGCGAGATGTTAACTACCTTACCAAGTTTACAAGAGGTCGTGGGTTCGATCCCGACCCTGACGCCTGTTGTATATTCAGAGTTTTCGTGTCTCTCTCCCCTAGTGGTTGCATGGATTTTTCTCTGGGTCCCCCGTTTTTTTTCTCCTCCACATTTAGAAAACTTGCATTTGTAGTATGTGGCTGCTATAAATTCCCACGCGATAACCCACTTTGTTGAGCTATCATTTGTTGGCAGTTTGATTCCCAGTCACGGCTAATAACATCAGTGATGACTGATTTCTAAACTTGTCCTGCCACTCTCACCCCCCTCCAAATATCCCCGCCCCTCCCCACCATCTGACAGCTTGCACTGACGGGCATGATGAAGTATGGTCAAACAGGCCCCATGAACGTCACAGCATGGGGGAGGCCTTCAATCAAGCAGCGGATTGATGAGGACTGTGCAATATTTATTACGATATAAAAAAAAATGTTCGCAATATTCTAACGTAGGGTTTTAGAAGAGCGGTACTGTCCTCAGTTTGAAAATTTCTGCTTTCATCAAGAGTGTTTCAAACTAAAATAAAACATTGATATTTTATGTCAAGAATGGCATAAGCAGGTGATCTCCTCGGTCCACTTGTTTATCTGCAAGACGTACAATGCCGATGTGGTTAGAGTGAGTAGAGAAGCTTTCTACGCTGAGCTCATCCGTTTATAGATGCCCCACGGATTTTAACCGCTTCTTTTTCTATTTAAATTAACAAAACTCCACATAATTTGAATGCTGCACTGATGTAAAATGGTTAGCGCCATTTTTGGTGCGGTAGTTAAAACAATATCCATGTTTCTTAAATCCACTCTGCCTCATCTGTCCACTTAGCAGTGTAACAAACTATATATGAAAAAATATTTTACCCGGTATGTCCCACTGAGCGATGTAGCTCGTATTCAAACGCGACCTGGTCACAAATGATAGCTCAACGAAGTGGCTTATCATCACGTGGAAATGTATAGCAGCCAAATACTACAAACTCACGTTTCTAAATGTGGAAGAAAAACCCAGAGGACCCGGAGAAAAGTCCACGCGACCACGGGGAGAACACGCAAACTCCAAATAGTTTGATCTAAATTTGAAGTTTTTGTGACTGCAGGGATCCATACTCTTTGGTTCTTTCTACGTGGGTATAAAAGAAAATAAATTAAATCACGAAGTTTCGATTGCAACACACGCAATCATCATCAGGTGGGAAAACCACAGCAATACATTTTTTTTTGCTGAAGTGGGAAAGAGAGTTGCCGTGGTAAGAGGTTATACACAGGCGTCAGGGTCGGGATTGAACCCACGACCTCCTGTATACCAGGCGAGGCCGTGAACATCTCTCTACCGTGGCGCCCCCGTGAGTATACCACAGTCAGTCAATCAGTTGGTCGTGGGTGGTGGGGTCAACTTTGGGTGTTCGTACCCTTTCACCCAGCGTGAATGGCCAAATACCCTCCAGGGGTCTTCTTGACAATGATCTCTAGCGGAGGGTTCGCTCTTCCACCAGCAGTGGCGTGAGCAAGCGATTGCAGGGTCGCGCCTGCACCTTGACCACTTGAGTGGGGTGTCTATACATCGGATCACCCCGTGTCAATTTTATGAAAGCCGTGCTCGAGTTTTCTCGCTGCGCCTCAAGAACAGCCCCACGGCACAAGCAACGCAGTGCAGGATGGGGGGGCTACATCATTTCAGTAAATGTAACTTTTTTCATCATGAATCCGACAGCCCCGGCCTTTCGCTTGCTAATAAGGTGCCCTTTAAAAAAAAAGTTCCATCTCGCCATGCCAGCACGTTGCGAGAAGCCAGGCCAAAACGTCAAAAGTGGAAGCATCTGATGAGTGTTGGCGCGCGCTAACAAGAAAAAAAAAACACACACACATACCCAGCAGAGAATCGCTATCGCGGGCAGCTACGACTCATGTTCGTAATGACGTGTGGAAAAGGCTGAAGTCTCATCGAATCTTTTTCTTGTTTTTACAAATGACAATAAACTTTTAGAAGAACCCAAAAAAATGTACGTGAAGAATGACGTTAACATTCTGGGCACGCGGTCAATTAATCGTTTATGCACGCTGCGTTGATTTATTGACCTCGATCGCACTCAATTGTCATTTTGATGTACCCATCACAACACTGTCTCTCTCTCTCTCTCCTTGCAGTCCATTATCAAGGTGAAGGTGCAAACTTGCAATCGCTTGCACATTCCCCTGCTGGTGGAAAGACCCCCCACTCGCGCTCATCGGAGGTGCAGGGGAAGGACAACAAACCAAACACAAAAACACATTTCTAGTGAAATTCGTTTTCAATCTAGATTCAAAAGTGCACAGCTCCAGTGGCTTCCTAATATCGGAAGGCAGAGCGTTCCAGACGGCCGCAGAAGCGCATCGGAAAGCGCTCGATGCGGTGGGCGTCTTTGTTTTATGGCTCGCCAAAAGCCGCCGCCGCTGCTGCTGGAGGAACACGTGGATGAGAGGGGAGAAGCGGGTTCTTGAGACGTCACGTTGACTGCTGGGAGAAGTCGGTTGTGCTTCGGCAGGAACACGTCGCGAGCAGAGGTCCTGGGGCGGTGCTCGAGACTGACTATGGAATGGCAGCCAAAGGTAGGGACAGAGAACGAGAGAGGGAGAGGGAGAATATCCACCGTGAATGTGTAACCGGGATGTCAGCTTTGGAGCAGGAGATTGATGTAACGTTGCGTCGTGAGACCATGAGAGATGACAAGAACAGGGCATCCAGCCGTGGATATCTCGCAGCCCACTCGATGCACACATCACGATCATACCGATTTATTATGAACTCACCACTATCAACTAACAGTAGAGGTAATGTTTACATTACAAACACGCTCACGCCTATGCGTATATATTCTTCCTTTAAAACCTTCTATTTGCAAAATCGCTGAACTGTATTTTTTATTTTGATTTTTTTGTTGTTGATTTTTTTTTTCGGGAACCCCTAAACCCCCCCACCCCCCCCCCCCCCCCAAGTCACGCTGGCAAATGAGACTCCTCATCTTGGTCTCTCTTGAGTTCTCACCTGGATTCAACAAAATACTGCCGCCCTAAGAGTGTACGCGTCGATCATTTGGCAATCGGTGATCTCATCGTAGGCCTGCAGATGTCCCGACACCGTTGACCTCCACGTGACCCCAAGGAGACACAAGTGATAATACATGTGTGTTGTTGTTGTTGTTGCTATACCCATGGCTTTCACGAGCGTCTCGCAATGGAGAGGTGACATTGCACTGCCGGTGAACTTCACTGCCAGCAGAGGCCACATCGGGGTGATGGAACACCCTGGCACTGTATCAAGTTCGCTGTGACGTGAACGTATACAGTACCGGGCAAATGCACGTTAGTTTAAATTCCGCCCACATATCTTTAGCCACCATTGCATTCGTTCCAGTGGTGAATGTCAGCATTAATAAGCATACTATGCTCTTTGGTTCTGTCGGTAAAGTCACGTAGGGAGAAGAAATAGATTCTACATACGTGACTTTACCGTAAGAACCAAAGACTGCGGATTCCTGCAGTCACGAAAACTTCAATTCAATAAGTATACTGATTGATCACCTTTCTTGCAATAATTATAATACTCATAATCATCATCATTTCTGGACGAAGGCCTATTCAAGCCGGTCACCAACGTGTTATTGTCCTGTGTTGCAACAATCCGCCTCGTACCACGTGGTGCACGAGCCGATATCATCGCTGAGTCTCCGCGGGGCTTCGTACTCTGCTGCAGATCCGTAGTTAGTCTCGACCGCTGGCCCGTCGTCCCTTCTCGTGGCGTGTCCTGCCCGAGGCCAGTCACCTTGAACAGTCCAAAGGACGTGCACGATGCCAACATTTTTTCTTTTTCATTGTTGCAGCAGCACAAACGCCACTCTGATAGAAGACGTCTCTTTGCGAGTTGTCATTTTTTTTTATCACGCAAATTATACGAACAAACACAAAGTCCTCTGTTGGGCACCGTGGTCTCGTGCGGGATGCGTCACCTGAAGGCGCCTGTGTAAAAAAAAAAAATTTCCTGCTCATCGGGTTCCTCCAGTGTAAAACACAAATTCTGATTCTGACATGATGGCCGGCGAGAGAGAGAGAGAGATAGCCAAGGGAGCGAACGTGGCCAAAGACCACCGGAGAGACGCAGCGGTGTGCAGCTTACAAGTGGACAACTTCATCACAAGGATTGTGGGAGATGGCGACGGCTTGGGGGAGACCTTCATCTCGCAGTGGCTCGATCGTGGCTAATGATGACGAATTAAAAAGAAAAAAAATCAGCCACGAGTCTAGTTGTACAAGCAATAGGTGATGGCAAATATAAGCGCTTGTTCTCCCTCAATGATACAATGATTCCAGCAGCAGCAGCTCCACGTGGTACCACAACGAAGACAGCCGCGAGCGACTCGGCGCAGCCGTGAAAATCGGCGCCGTGGGAAGTTTTAGATTTGAAACTTTCGTGACTGCAAGGATTCATACTCTTAGGTTTTTCGGTAAAGTCACGTAGGTAATTTTTTTATTATTAATAAAAGTAATAATATTTTATTTCAATTTTTTTAATTTTTATTAAAAAATTTTACCTACGTGACTTTACCGAAAAAACCTAAGAGTATGTGGGAGGTTTTGTTAATTCTCTACGTAGCCATTCACGCCCGATTTTATGACCCACAATTGGTCTATTTTGGGTTATATCAGCATGTAGTTGTGATGCTATTTTGTTTTGCTATAACCCTCCACCACCCTACGAACGGTGCAAAAGAAGTTCATCATATATACGTATGATGTCGTCACGTGTGGAAAAATACCAAAATAAATTTAATATAGATCACAAAGTACAGTCACTTAATTGTAGTCGGATCAGTCTGTAAAGTCGTCGGGGGCCTTATTTTGGCCACGTTCATCGCACGTGAGTTTGTCCTCCTCGTTGCACTGTGGCCGTGTGTGCTGTGGAGTGTAGGGACCGTTCCTGAATCGTGCTTTAGGGTTACCACAAGTCAGTCCTCAAGGACGAGAACTCAAATATGGGGCATACATAATAGGAGATTATTATGGATCGGTGTTCCTTGCACTCGAGTGGTGGTGCCTTACTGTTTAACTAATCAACTATGTTTTTTTAATTCTAGATTTGAAGCTTTCGTGACTGCAAGGATTCATATTCTTAGGTTTTTTCGGTAAAGTCACGTAGGTAAAAAATTCAAATTAATAAAAGTAAAATAAAACAAATTAAAAAAATTCACGACGTTTCGGAAGCAACACAAGCCTCCGTCTTCAGGTGGAACCGTCACAGCCACGCCAGCTGTATCAAGTAAACTCATTTACTTAAATTTGTTTTATTTTACTTTTATGAATTCGAATTTTTTACCTACGTGACTTTACCGAAAAAACCTAAGAATATGTTTTTTTTATTTCACTATGTAAGGTCCACTGAGCTATGTAGCTCTTTTGCAGAAGCGACCTGGCCACAAATGATAGCTCAACGAAGTGGCTTATCACGTGTATTATAGCAGCCAAATATTCAAAACGCGCGTTCATTTTAAATGTGGGGGGAAAAACACCGGAGGAACCGGAGAGAGACCCACGCAATCACGGGGAAAAAAACTCAAAATATACAGCAGCAGGCATCAGGGTTGGAGATCGAACCCACGACCTCCTGTATACCAGGCGAGGTAGTTAACATCTCGCCACCGTGGCGTTGCTGATAATCCCCTAACTACAATCCAGCCGAGCGGCGTCCCAGCGATGGGAACGACGCTTAATCTCCTGAGCAAGTGTAACGATGCATACCGAGAGCTCGTAGCGGGGATGGTGACACCTAAAAGGCCAACCACGGACACACACGCACGGTCGGAGGCAGGCTTCGGGCACGATCACACGGCATGATCACAACACGCCATTCCCCTTGGGAGCTGCCTCTGTACACAAACACGCAGTGGCACTAAATTGCGGTCATAGCTTAACGAGAGGATAAACAAAGCCTGGCAGAAAATACACCGAGAAAACGCAATAATACCGGTGCACCTCATTAAAACAATTATTAGCCATCGCATGTTTACGTTGAAACATTTTCCAACGGTATTTGTATAACAAGAGTATCAACAACAAAAAAAGGCCCCTCTCTTCTGCTCGGGTTATATGTGTGTGTGTGTGTCTTTGTACGCTGTGCTCGCTCACAGGAACTTGCCCGAAAAGTCTGCTGAGGTTATACGGGAGATCTTTGCCTTTGTGAACTTTGGTGCAGCGGTGGCGTGGATCAGCCAGACGGCTCATGTGTCTATGTCAAACTTCTTTCGCACCGTACGTAGCCAGCCGTGCTAAGCGGAGGTGCGGATGATGATGACAATCCAGTAACACTGGAGGGGCAGTGGTGCATTGGGCCACGGAGTGCGCTGTTATGAATCCGGCATCCTCGGTTGGATTCCTGGCCACAGCTATAGATAAGTAACATTTTAAAATACTTAAAAAAAACACTCTTTAATTAAATGTACCATACTATTAATGGCAGAACTCCACGACTCCAGGAAGTGGCCCCGAAGCTTGCCATAACGTTAAGGGACCGTGGTGATTTACAGGCAACGTCAGTTTATCGTGGGCAATTAGACCCAAGCCGAAACATAACATATACAAAGATTGCTTAAAAATAGAGTTTTTTTTATGATAGAATATAGTATTGTCATCAGTATGACATACGTATACCAAGTTTGCAGTCGATACGACATTGGGAAGTGGGTTACAATTGAGTTACAAAATTTGAGGATACGACAAAAGACAGAGTTGAGGATACAACAGAGTGAGTTAAATAAATGCGTGTAAGAATAATACGTGGCGAGTGTTATCTCAACCCATCCTGGGTCCCACCCTCCACCACCAATTATCACTGACCAGCATGGTGAAGTATGACAATAAATGTATGCTGTATATTCCATGACCGATACAGCGGTGTATTGACAAGGGGATGAGAAGGGATGAGAATTATTATTAACCTGATCATCATCATTACTGTCATTACATCACGGGATCGCGGTGGCGAGATGTTAACTGCCTCGCCTGGTATATAGGAGAGCGTGGGTTCGATCCCGATCACGACCCTGACGCCTGCTGCTGTATATTTGGAGTTTGCCTCTCTCTTCCCGGGGTCGCGTGGATTTTTCTCCTGGTCCTGCCGTTTCCCCCCCTCCACATTTAGAATCAACGTGTGTTTAGAGTATGTGTCTGCTTTACATTTTCACGCGAAAAGCCACTTTCTTGAGCTATCATTTGTGGCCAGGTCGCTTCTGAAAAAGCCCAGTGGGCCTTACCTGGTCAAATAAAAACTTTAGTTTCGTTTAGACGGCAGCGGATTTGGGCAGGCCTTCATCCGGCAGCGGATTGACCACGTCTGATGGGTTATTATTGTCAGCACCATCACCAAAGACAAAGATCCCCCGTATAGCCTGAACATACTGTTGGGGCAAGTGCTGTTAGCGAGCACCTATGAAGGCCGGCACGGCACACGAGGGGGTGGGTAGCCAACACCACGCCCGGGCCGCCTTTATCACCACCACCACCACCACGGTAAACTTAAATATGCTAGTAGCCTTACTGAGGCGGCACTGTACATTTCAGCGACGCCCGATATAAACTTCTGATTGCGTTTGCTGACGCAGGGAGGCAATCCGTGAGCCGCGGGTACAGGACGACACCCACTCTGCACCCCACGCTGATGTGGGGGCTCCCCTGCCGCCGAGTCTCCATCAAACCAGCATTGCCGAGTGGACTTAAATCTGCCCCCATGTCGCTCGCTGCACCTTGAGAGCCCCAAAAGGTGTGCGAATGACCCCGCTGGCCTTATCGCTTGTTTATGTATCCAGGCATCGTGCTGAGCCTGCAAGGCGGATTAAGCTACCCGCACGGGAGAGAAAAAAGCACAACGCGAACGAAAAAAATAATAATCCCTCCGGCTTAAGGGGAGATACTACCGACGACGCGAATGTGTGCGTGTGTGTGCACTTGTCATTAGGATACGGCCCATTATGACATCGGCTCAGGTTTGAGATGTTAAGTCAACAGTCCGTCCTCTTGCCGAAAGTGACTCAAAGCAGACTTTTAGCCGATCGGAACAGTTTTTTTTCTGGGGGGGTGGAAGGGGGATAGAGAGAGAGAGAAATAAAGAGATAGGAAAAAGATCAACTTAGGGAAGAATGTCGCTTTTTTTTCCTAACGTCGCACGGTGATGGTGATGGGCTGAACGATGACCTGGTCGGGTGGTGGCAATGTGGCAAAATGCTTGACTTGCAGTCGAAAACATTTCGCCCTGATGGTGATGATGCAAGCCACCGTGTGTCTCTCTTGGCTCGATAAAATCAGGGCCAATTGGGGCGTCCGGGTGGCTTGGAGGTCAGAGAGCCGAGCTGTGGCAACGCTGACATTCGAAGGTTCGAATCCAGGTAACCGCGCCTGTGGTAAAACCGGGTTCTCGAGTCTTTGTGAGTCGTCTGGTGAGTTGATGGTCTTCGTTTAATTTCGGCTCTGAATTGAACTGGGCACAAATTCCAGCTTTGAGAAATACACATCGGGTTGACTGTCACGCGACTGACATTGCTCTCATACGCAGAGCAGGTGGGCAAGTGGTGCTATCTCTCCTTTGTGGGTCCAGAAGTCACTTGAAACAACCAGAAATGTAGCTCTGCGCTGTCCGATTCCACGGGGCTGTTCCCGAACACGAAGGCCCTCGCTGATTGTGAGAGATCCGATAGGACGTTTCGTATCGTGATGCCGATATGAAACCGACATGACACATTCACCAGCCCTCACTGACCATCATGGTGAAGTATGGTCAAACAGCCACCCCCTCCCCCCATGAGAAGCCCTTCACGCGACAATGGATTGACTTCGGGGCTGAACATGACAATTACGTACATTGGTGAACGCATAAGCAGAGTATAAGCGCGTGCGATGAGTGGATGATAGCGGTCAGTTCATTTTTTTTTTTACAAATTTAGCCACATATAAGATAGCACCAGTTGCCCTCTAGCACTGAGTTCTTGTGAAAAGTTATTGTTGCTACATCTCCTCTTGCAGGATAAACAAAAAAATATATTCGTCCTCAGCGGTAACAGATTTTTGTGATGAGTGTGACCAGGCTTACGTGGCTTTAATGCTTTAAGTCCTGCATTTGTAAGTTCTGACTTCAAGGGCCCTCTCTTTGACCATCCACATTGTATACTGTCGAACAAAAATAACACCAGTCCAAGTGGGTTCCTGCTCAAGCGAGCATAGATTGGTGCAGTCGCCTATTGACAGCCCTCAGCCGTTGGTGAAATTCCACATTCCCATGGATGGGGGTGAGTCTATCCATAGAACGCTACTTGCGTTGTGGCCGAAACGTCGTGAGAATTATTTGATTATGTTTTATTTTTATTATTTTATTATTTCCACTCTACGTGACTTTACCGAAAGAACCAAGAAGATTATTTTTTGTGTTTAGTTTGTTGTCCTTTCCCCCCTCGCCTCCGATGACGTACGGCGTGAAAGACGTTCAACATACACACGTACATCTGTTGATGTCTTCCTCCCAAAGCGGTGCTTGTATTTAATCAACCACAGAGAATGAAGGGTTGATCTTCTTGGTTCTTTCGGTAAAGTCAC
>JAAXLI020003890.1:0-10082 GCA_014621495.2 Entosphenus tridentatus | reverse complement strand
CCCCCGAGAAATGTGACGTAACATCCAAATGCGCAACTTTAAATAAATATAGACAACACGTTATACTTAATTAAATACAACATCAGAGTGCAGCGCCACATTAAATACGCACTACAATGACAATAGTTTAAAGCGATTTGAAGCATGTTTTCTTTTTGGGGGGGGGGGGGGGGAGCCTTGTGTAGTGAAATTTTGGGGGGGGGCTGTCTTTTTGTGACGTCGTGTGACGAAGGGGGGGGGGGGGTAAAACATCGTCGAAAATCGCGTGACGTCATTTATGGACGGCCCCATACATCTCCACGCTGGTCAATGCGGGTTTGTGAAGGGTGGGGGTGACAGGGGGAAGGGCACCAGATTGCCTGATACACGACTCAGAAATCACTCGCCACTGATATCAGCCAAACTCAGTCGGAGGGTTTACGGTGCAGTGCGCTAACCACCACGTCGCCTCTCCACCACAAATTTGCATCAAAGGTTGAATGCCATGCAATTGATTTAATTCAGCGTTCTACGAGTGAATATATATTATTTTATTTAGAAATACGATTGTGTGGCTGAAGTGAAAAGCCTGAGAACAATTAAGACTCACTGACTAATTTATTTAAGAAAAAGTTATTTAATTCAGTTTTCGCCGACACAGAATTACTTTTTTTCGGTAAAATGGAAAGACACAAAAATATATATGCAAATGAAAAAGCAAATTAAATAGATTATTTTCTTAGGTGCCCTTTGCAATTTGTTTACATCTCCCAATAGCTCATGCACCTCTTCAAACATTCACACATTTTAAAACACGGTAATGTGAAAAACGTACATTTGTTTACAATATCCCTAAGGTTTATAGTAATGAACTTTAAAATACCAAACAGATGGTTTTGCGTATTTAAAAACTAAGTTTCGTTGACACAATTATTGCCCTTTATATATATTGCAGTTTCATAATCCCATCTCGACCGAAATCTTCGGTGTCCCAGAGATGTTGTCATCACGCGGCAATGGTTCTCACGCTGAAACTGGCAATCTCGAGGTCTCCGGTTCAATTGCCTAGCGCAGCAGTTTGAAACAATGGCATGATTTTACTGGTAGGAACCTCCTGGTGTGGTATTCTGGAAGCACGGGATGATGTCAAACGGCCCAGCTGCGAGGGCTGCGAACAGACATGCATTCGTCACGCGGCACGATGCCGAGAGCACAATTGGAATATAATTGGCGGAAGTAAAATAAAAATAAACGCAAAGAAAAACGATTATCGTGCCACGTGCCACCCTTAGCGAGTCTCTTTCCGCCAGACGACTGTACGCTCGTGAAATGTTTTTTTCTTTTTCTTCTTTTGTGTCGGCACTGAACCGCGCAGTTGTGCTTTTGAATTGAGATTCGGGAGTCTCCGGGCTCGCTGAGCCTTTTTTTGGAGCACAAAGGGGTTACGGGAGCCAGTTAGTAGTGTCTGCTCGTCTCCGATACGGGGGATGCCACGAAACGCAAAGAGCGCATTTCAATTCATCACGCCGACGTGTTCGCGTGTGTGCGTGCGTGTGTGCGTGTGTGTGTGTGCGTGTGTGTGTGTGTGCGTGTGTGTGTGTGCGTGTATGTGTGTGTGTGCGTGTGTAATTGGTGTGAGCCGACATAACGTAAAAATGCATCACTGTGTCACGTTTTTGATGCTTTTAAATGAAAAATTCAAAAAACAAGAACAATACCGCACCGCAGAATTGCCATATCACACGGCGGCACATGCAGTAGTATTAAACTTTAACCAAGCCGAGCCTAGATTTCATTCATTAAAATTTTGTCGTTTAAGACATTTTTTTGTTCGAATTGTATTTGACCGATTTGGCCTCAGTGCGCCTTTCCTTGCTGTGACAGCAGCAGTCGGCAATGACTCGGCCGGTAAAGATGAAGGCAAGATTGACGAGGCGTTTCATTTTGTTCCGGCGTGAAGCTAAAAAGAGCCCCCCCCCTCCACCCCTCTTGAGTTGCCACCAGATGTGATGGAAATGAAAAGGCAAAGGTGCAGCCCTGACGTTGTCGCTCGACACCACCGCTGGGGGGAGCTTCAGAGAGACCGCTTTTCTACAGGGCATTTGGGATATTCTTCCACACTGCTTCCAGATGTCTCGGAAAACAAAGAAGCCTTACTGTCAACCCCCAGCATGGTTTAGGAGAGAGAGATGCTTAGATGCCTTTGTCTCAGTCTGCTCTGCAATTAAGCATCACAATTTGTTTTCAAAAGCAATGTGACTCGCTCAAGGCCACCTCCAGATTGAATAGCTGTCCGAGTTATAACATTCTGTTGCGTTCTCCAGTTGTGTCCTTAAAATGTTTGTGTTCAAGTTGTTTGGCTAACTTGACTCTTGTCTCGCTCATATCTTGTTTTGCATTAAGTAATTGCTCATCACGAATGCTAAAAATTCCTAACAACAACAACAATCTGCACTCTTTGGTTTTTTCGGTAAAGTCACGTAGGTAAAAAAATAAAAAAAATGAAAACAACTAAATTAAATCACAACGTTTCGGGCGCAACACAAGCGTCCATCTTCAGGTGGGGACAACATAGCGAAAGCACAACCACTTTAGTGTGTCTAAGAGATGGCTGTGATGAGGAATTATATAGTTGCGGGGGAAGGAGGGGGGGAGGGGGAATGGTGAGTGTGGGGGCGGGGTGTGGGCTGGGAGGTAACCTGGAGTTCTAACTGAAGCTTTGTGATGCAGGAGGCGGAAGTAGATAAGAAAGCTAAGTTAAACCGAGTGTGGGGGCGGGGTGTGGGCTGGGAGGTAACGCATGGAGTTCAAACTGAAGCTTTGTGATGCAGGGTGCGGAAGTAGATAAGAAAGCTAAGTTAAGCCGATTAAATACATCCTTTGTTATGCTGCGGGGGGGGGTAAATTGGAGTTGTGCAAGCTAAACTTACACGCTCGAAACAACGTGTGGCAAATTTTTCCAAGTGTTGGGAGTAAGCCGGGCTTGGAGTCAAATCTGACTACGTGACTCAGCGGTAGAGCGAGCGGCTCGCAATCGGAAGGCTGCGAGTTCAAATCCTGGTTGGGGGTTGACTCAACTCATCATCCCACTAGGGGGAGGGGGTCGATAAAAGAAGTACCGCTTTGTGGGGAAGTCAAATGTGGTTGTCCCATGGATAGACCCATCCCTGGTATAGGAATGTGACATTTTCGCCGCTGGCTCAGGGCTGTCACCGAGAGATGAGGGCATCCTCAATGCTCGAGCAGGAATGACTTTGACATTTTTTGAACGAACGTTACATGCCCACGTGGACATTAGCTGCTATGGCACACAGTTAATATGCACATAACCAACGACACAGGACGTTTAACAGAAGCTGACATGAGCAGAGAGAAACACGGAAAGGTGATTTCTTGGAATTAGATTCCAACGCACAAGAGAGGAAAGAAGCGGATTTGAGAGCCGAGCTTAAAAAGTTCGAGACGTCACAATCGACGACGCAATTGGGCAGGGCACGTCGCCGGAATCGACGATGGCCAACGGTCACCCCCCAGAGTGTGGAAACGCACTCGAGGGGACGCCCACGGTGGAGATGGAGCGGTGGACTTAGCCCGTGCGCAGCGAACGGCTGGATTGTCACATCGGGCAGGCGCACGAGAAATCGTGACGACTTCATCCAGTGGGTGGATCGATCGCGGCTGATGATGTTTCGTCATTTGTTGTTTGCAAGTGCTGCTGGGTAATGTGGACGTGAGTGCGTTCCCGTGCAAACGTGCTGATTGCGGGTAATGTTGTTTGGGTGTTTTATGTGGACATGCAAGGTCGATGCTAAAAAAAAACAGGGCCTATGTGTAAAGCCGTAATGACATTTTAAACATTTCCTGCTCTAATATACTGCTAGCCACATGATTTGTAGGCCTTTTCAAGGATATTTCAATTAGGCAATTAGAAGGAACATGAATGGTTATGCACAATTATCATTGCTTAATGCGTTATTAATGTCTTGTGTGCTTCAGTGAATCACGCTTATGTGTTTGTGTGCATATTGTTATTGTTTGTATAGTCCCACAGTGCGGAAATCCCGGCAGGCTCATCAAACAGTTCTAAACGCTCATTTTTAAAGTGTAATATTCATATCACGAATTAAATTCTAATAGTGGTTATCCTATGACAACAACAACAATGCATGTTGAACTTCTTTTGCACCGTACGTAGCCAAGCGCGCTAATCGGAGGTGCGCGGGAAGGACAACACACCGAACACAAAACGCAGTTCTAATATAGATGATTTAAACGTGCATAGCTCCTAATATCGGAATGAAGAGAACGTTCCAGACGGCCGCGGAAGGGCATCTGCAAAGTGCGCGATGCGGTGGCCATCTTTGTTCGATGGCCGGCCAAAAGCCGCCGCTTGCGAGGATGAAACCATAGGAGTGTGGAACGTCTAGTGGCTTGAGTGGTGGGGAGGTGGGGGGGGGAGTTGGTGAACAAAACAAAGATGCAGCCATTATGTACGTGGCTCAGGCTGTGCCAATTTATCTATTAAGTCGATCCTAGCAATGACAATTGCAACCGGCTACTTTCTTTGTTGTCAATTCCTCGGGGCCCCCTTTCAAAATTGGCGGCCGTCCTCCACACGCTCCCCTACCGAAGGCAGAAAACCCCCTACAAAGCCACGTCCCAGCGATAAGCGGCTGATGAAGCTGATGATGTGATCACCAAGCCCCCGCCCATCACCTGCCATCCACCGTCACTACCTGCAACGGAGGCGACACATTTTTACCCCGACTATATTCGCGTTGTCCGATGAGCCGTGTATAGCACAAAAACGATCATCGGTAGAGCGAACACTTAATTGCATAATTGAATAGGCCAGCTCGATGTGTGGCGCGACTGCCTGCACGAGCAGCAAGACACCTGTGGTAGTCAGTACAGCAAGTAGGTTGCCGACCTATCAGCACGGGGTGCCTGTGCGTTTCACAGTAGGGGTGATGTTGCCGTGTGGAAGTTACCCAATCAGAAAATTTGAGAGTCATTTTAAAAAAATGGTCAAATTTAAACCGTGACACCGGCACACGTAGCCCTACGCTTTAAAAAAATAATAATATTACGAGATCTTTATAACGTACACCGTGAAGCAGACGACGCGTAGGGATCTTGTGGTCAATACACCGCGCAGCATTAACCAGGGCGGCCGCTGGTGTTTGAACCGCGATCCTCGGTGAACCTCTACCACTCGGGCCACGTCGCCATCCCTCGAGCGAGTGTGAGGATGACCCAAGACGGCGACCCATCTCTGCTGGCAGCCCTGAGTTAGCGGTGGGCATTCCACACGACCATGGCGGGTGACAATCCCTCCGTACCACTGTTGAGCTCCCGCAAAGCGGTGCTCGTTTGTAACAACGCCCAGAGAGGTCGTAGACTGAGCCGTACCCCTATCTGGGATTCTAAGTCAGAGCATTTCGGTTGCGGGCAATATCTTCATTGCCAATGCCACCGAGGCGCAACAAATAGTCCACACGATGGGCATGTCCACTCGCTTGGACCTCTGCAAGGGAAAGGCCAATATATTTGTTGGCCTCTCCGTCCTCAAAGCCTCTCCGGATTCCTCGTCAACTCTGATAGGCGAGAGAGAATCTGTCAGTTTGCTCCATGGGTGGGCAGCCACTCTGCAACAGTGAAATAATTTATTCTCTCTCTCTCTCTTGCTCAGAGATAAACAAACCCTGACCGCGTGCCTGGACCAAGGCTGAACGGTGTGGAAACCAAACCATCCCTGAGGCTGTTCGTTTGGCATGGAGCAGACCGGTAATTATTTTTCAGTGAGGATAAAAAATAAATGGCACTTTTAGATTCGTTCCAAAAATTGACACACGCATGGAATGCCAACTTTCATCCGTTTCTTAATCCGTTCATTCATTTGTCTGTGTGTGTGTCTCTCTCTGTGCATGCAATGTCTCTCAGTTGCTGTCTGTCTCGCTTTAATCCTTTACGTAATCTATATTTCTTGGCATGTCGGTGAGATTACATTAATTGACAATTGATTAGGGGTGAACGCAGCACATACTTCCTGTGGGGTCGATAAAATAGGTACCAGTAAGTGTTAAGTCAACAGCGATGATCCCTTGGCAGAGACTGGGCCCCCTCAAACAGCGCAGTAGCTGTCGATTGTGCAGGCGGTGAAACTGCGCCAAGACCCGAGGCTCGGTGGGACACAGGTGCTGGGCTATGAAGAGGGGGGGCATTGGACAGGGGCACCCATTTTAACTATAACACTAATTGAGAATAGTTTTCTAATTTTTTCTGGCAACAAAACAAGTGTTAAGATGTTCAAACACCAAACTGAAACCTTTTACAAGGAATCATGTGTGCATTAACCACAATACTTGTGGTCAGAATGCAAACAAAAAACATACTCTGATAATATATGCATTGTCTTTGAAACTGATTGGTCTACACAAGAGATATCTTTCTTTTGAGCCTAGTTGCCAAAAGGCATCCTCTGGTCTATCACTGTTACTGACAAAGGAGATCCCATGATATAAAACTAATTTTTATTTGTTATTTTACCAGCTAGGGATCATTAAGGTATGCAGCCCATTTTCAGAAGCAACCTGGCCACAAATTATAGCTCAACGAAGTGGCTTACCACGTGGGATATGTACAGCAGCCAAAAAAAATCTAAACGCGTGATGTTGTGGAGGGAACGTGCAGAGGACCCGGAGAAAAAAAGTCCACACGTCCACGGGGGAAGAGAGACATGCAAATTCCAGATGTACAACAGCAGGCGTCAGGGTCGGGATCGGACCCAGGGCCTCCTGCATACCAGGCGAGGGAGTTAACATCTCCTAGCCACTGGGACCCATACCAACCACACCCTGCCACTTTCCAATTCCTGCTCTGTGCAACCGAGATGAACGTGGAGCAGTGGCGGATTGAAGGGCGGGCAAAGGGGGTGATGCCCCCTACACTCTACCTATCACTTTGAGACCCCCCCCAATTTGGTAATGTATGGATATTTACTGCAATTTTTTTTATATTCATGTCGGGCCCGGTTAATATTGTTTACATTTCGGGACCCCCACCCCCATCGGCCATGGGAAGCATCTAGTTCTTACAAACTGCTGTGTATGAGGAAATATTCAGGAAAGCGCCTCGTATCGTCAGCTCACGCAGGCTCAGCAGGATGGAGCCTGCTTAGCGCAAGGATGGGTGATCACCATGCACTCTACTGGTGGATCTACGTGTTAGACAGCAGAGGGCAGTGCCACGAGTTCCACTGTTGTATTGTACTGTACTTCTAAAGCTCCCTTGTCTACGCTCCCTGCCGTCACCAAGCCGCACTGACCAGCATGGTGAAGTATGGTCAAATAACCCATACGACTCTCACAGCAGTGGCTTAGCCCCTCAACTAGCAGTGCACCGACAGAAAGGGCCCTCCCAGTAGGTGTACAAACTCCGATGTACTCCCGGTTTATCCGCCAAAACAGATGGAGCTGCAAAAAAAAAGAAACGAAATAGGCCGAGGCATCGTTTCAATCACGACATTCCGGAAGCGAAGAGGAAATAAATAAAATATGCCCGGCGCCTTTGTCTCTCCAGATAATGCACGACTTCAGTGCTGTCTATTTTTTCTATTTTGGTTCATATTCCTCGCGACCTTTGGGAGAAGGTCGCGCGCGCGTGAGAACGTGGCGCAATTAACGGGCTGCGATTCCAGGGGCGTGCGCATTTAAACGCAACAGGCACTTAAAGCTCAGCCAGCCCCCGTG
Source organism: Entosphenus tridentatus (assembly GCA_014621495.2). Lineage (NCBI taxonomy): Eukaryota > Metazoa > Chordata > Hyperoartia > Petromyzontiformes > Petromyzontidae > Entosphenus > Entosphenus tridentatus. The sequence continues at coordinate 2,352 of JAAXLI020003890.1, read as the reverse complement.
CCATTACACAGAGTACTTAAACTGCGTAGAATGTTGAAATTGCTTTACATTTTGTTGTTGTTGTGGCAGACGCGTCCGTCAAAGGGACGTTGGACCCCATGGGCAAGGCTGGCGATGAAACGACAGTCAAAGGATGGAAACACTCAAGAGGACGACCGCCAAGGAGATACAAAGTCAACAAGGGGACGAGTCAAGCATTTTTTTTGTTTTACCCCACCCCATCAGCACCACGGCCTTCTGGCAGTGGGTAATTCCAGCAGTGTCGGTTCAACACGAGGACACTCGGGACTGGTTTTGACCGTCGGGGTCTCATCGGCAGAGTCAGGCCTGCTTGAAGCAATGCTGGTGAGCTGCGAGATGCGCGAAAACTATACAATGTGTAAGACAAACTAATTACAACCCCTAAGGCAAACGGTATGGAGAATATAAATAACAAAGTGTTACAAGCAGACAATGCTCCCTTCTTCACACTTCTGCAACCCTGAATTTTTTTATATAAATCTTTAATACATCCCATCAGCCACACTGAATCTCAAAACCGGTCCAGAGACTGATTGTGTGGAACCAACGCTGCTGAACTTATTCAGCCCCAGAAGGATTTGCGGCTCATGAGACGAGTCAAATATGTTTTGAATTTTCTTATAGACATGGGAAGCAGGCGGTGTTGTCTGCTTATTGTTTGTTTTTAAATTTATATTTTGGACAATTAAGCCAATACATAGTTTGTGTTACGTACCAATGAGCTGTAGAGCTGGAGTGATACAATCAGCTGATGTGCAGGAGTGAGATGGATTGTGGCATCGCGTGACTGTGGGGAGACTTCCATCCAGCAGTGGATAGATCATGGTTGACGACGATGATGATGATCACGATGACGATGACTATTACGCTGCAACTACTACGGCTTGAAGAGTAACACATCTAAACAGTCTGAACTTTCGTATCTTTGTGGCATTAAAACTCAAAATAACTCTCTTGGGAGATAGTGGCAGGATGACTTAACCAAGGAATTGGCAGAACAGGCGATCTGAAGTCCCGTGAAACAAAAAAGAACACTGTCTTTAAAAATGCATGAATGAGCCACACGTAACTTGGCACATTGATGTCCCTTGCTTCAGCCACCAGTGCAGTGCACAACTGTCAAACAGAGTTCCCACAACATTTTTACGGCCGCGGTTAATTTCAAACTCTGGAGCTTGTTGGCACATAAATCACTGCGAGTACGACCGCTACATCTCTCACCTCTGCAAACGTACCCATCCGATTTGTTTTTTTTTATCAACAGAAGAATGGAAAAATGTTCCCCCTTCCAAATCATATCTATTTAACGCCTCTGGTATATCTTTGAGAACACATTGTTTTCTGTAGGTGTGCTTTCCCTCCCGTGAGTGCGTTTACATCGGCTTCTGCTGTGCAGTTCACTCTCACTAATATTGATTCATCAGTCGTATGGTTAAGGAGTTCGTTACACACACACGCTCCCGAAAGAGAAAGAGGCACCTCAAGCTGGTGGCCTCGATAACCCCCGGGAGCAAGCCGGCCTATTTGGCACCCTGTACGTACAGACAAGTCAGAGCGTCTTAGTACTGGTAGGAACCACCTGGTTCCACCAGCCCACAGGGGATTATTGTGTCCGTCCGTCCGTCGTTCATCCAAAAATGGGAGGGGTGGGGTAGAGTGGAGAGGGGAGGGTGGGGAGGGGCTGGGTGGGGAGGGGCTGGGTGGGGAGGGTGGGGCTGGGTGGGGGGTGGGAGGGGTCGGGCTGGGTGGGGAGGGGCTGGTCACCCCGTGGTGCCCTTATAAAACTCAACGTTTAACCTACTCACGCCGGCTTGTGCCCGCCCTCACAGTCGGCCATATTTGCGGAATACACCACGCCGCCGTTGACCCTGGCCATTGACCGAGCAACCCAACGTTCCTACTAGCTGCCTCCGCAGGAATGTGTTGTTAATGCGAGTGCTATGCGGTGCTCATTCGTGACGTTACAATGCGCACAAAATAGTTTGCAATACTCTTGTTACGTCTGGAGTGGAGCACACGAGTTTATCAATGTAATTTAATGTGAAGCAGTCAGGGTGACTGATGATTCATCATTCACTGATTCAATCCAGTCACTTACTAGCTGCCAGTCGCCTGGTTATCACTCCTCTATTACTGTTCCAGTGAACTTCACTGATTTATTCCTCCACCCACGTTGATGAGTCGATCCACCAGACTGACTGTTTAATCTCATTCACCACGTGTTCAACCACCACTACCACCACCACCACCACACTACAGGCCACAACAACATACGCACTCACTCAACCACACACTCACTCAATCACCTGCTCACTCATTAATCCACTCACC
>JAAXLI020003888.1:0-10085 GCA_014621495.2 Entosphenus tridentatus | reverse complement strand
GAAAATGTTAACGTCCACTGTGAAACAGATGGCCCATGGTTAGTACAATTGCAGTATTAACCATGAGCCATCCATTTCACAATGGACGCTGAGATATTGCAGGTGTATTAACTAGGGTGGCCGTTGGGCTTGAACTGCCATCTTTTGCAAAAAGTGGAAAACACGCTACCGCTGGGCCATGTCACTGTCGGATCATGGCTATGTCAGATTGCTGGTTATCATGGCTTCCTTGCAGTGAATTACCATTCACCACCTCCCTGGCAGAGGCAAGTAGCAGGGCCATGCCCATGTCGGCCGTGGTGGCAGAGACAACATCCGGAGTGTGGGACACAGAGACGCCATGGCTCAAGAGCAGAGGCAAGTCGAGATGGTCAACCCCCGCTCCAGCACTCGCTACCGTCCTCAGGTTAGGAAGACTATCCAAGAGGTCTTTGGTGACTACAAGTTTCCAGCATAAAATACCGATGGCCTCGACTTTTTCTGCCAAGCCTTTGTTTTCTTTAATACTCGTTAATGTTACCACATTGAAGTATTTAGTGATACACTTTACTTCATCTTGATTAAATGTTGTAGAGAGATATTCCGATACCAACATATATGGCAATTGTTCCATGGCAGAAACAATTCCCGAGTTGAGAAATGTATGCTTTGGTCTACAAAAACAAGAAATATCACAAGAGAGTAAACATTATTTTGGTGGTAGAAAAACAAAATTACCCCAAATTACATTTGATTATACATTTTGTCGTGAAAATATTGCATATAAGTAACCTATTCTTTGGGTCTTTCGGTAAAGTCACGTAGATAGGTTCAAAGAAAATAACAAAAAACTACGACGTTTCGATGGCAACACATGCGGTCGTCATCTTTGAAGCTATTTACGTGACTTTACCGAAAGACCCAAAGAATATGAATTACTGCAGTCACGAAAGTTTTAAGTCAAGATATAATTAACCTTTCACACTTCTCTCCTCTACCCGTATGGCTCAAACATGCAATTAATAATAACTCAAATGTAGTGTATACTGAGAAAGTGACATACCTGTAAGCCACCGGAGAAAGCAACTGTATATGATCTACACACTTATAAAAACAGAATGACAAGATTATTTTAGTAAATAAACTGCATGCATGAAGGAAATTCGTACGTCCGACATGTAACACTACATATACTCACATTGGTATGTTTGACTGAATTCCCCTTCACTTTGAGCCTTATAAAATGTTCACAGAATTTCACTTTTTTCTTTTTTATAAAACAGGGGGGTAAAAGCTCACAAAATTAGTAAACTAGTACTTAATAAAGTACTGTATTACAAAAAGTTACATATTCAACCATGGTGAATGTAACTTTTCAGTCAGTAATGACATGTGACACATCACTTTTCAACCATTGCCAGTGTTGTTTGAGAGCCCAACTCCACCTCCCCCACACATTCTGTAGATGATGAACCCTTGGGTAGCTGCAGTGGCTCGGGATTCAATTGCACATGCAGTAAACTGCGCATCATAGCACACCTGCTGTTTGTATGTTGAAATTAGTTATAGCTGGGATTCAAACTTCGGTCATTCGCTTCACAGTGCAGTGTGATAAGCACTGCGCCACTAATCCTTCCACAGATTTGGGAATTATTGTGTAATGAGAGAGCGCCACCTAGGGGGTTACAGGGAACATCTGCACAGCCACCGCTGGGTAACCAGTATCCAATCTGGAGTAGGGATTCAATCTAGACCAAAGGTAACGGGCGGAGCTACGGCAAATATTCGGGAACCATCTGGAGGGTTCCACGAGGGGGCGTGGCCGTAGGCGGAGCTTAGCTCCGCCGGGGGGCATATAAGCAGAGGCAGGAGAGGACTCGGGATCGGTGTGGGAAGCCTCGGGTCCGGACTGCATCGCCGCTCTACCTCTCCTCGCCAACAACCATGTGGCGAACCTCAGGCGAAGCCGCCTTTCCTCAAGGCACGCTGCCAGCCAGCGGCGTAAACGGAGAGAGAAAGAGAGGGAGACGTGCCGCAGCAGCGGACGGGGAAGCGAGAGAACTACCCAGAGAGAGAGAGTGCGAAGCTGTGCAGACATTCTGTTAAATTAAAGACACCAGTCCAGAGTCGTCGTGGAAGTCGTTTATTACAATTGTATCCATTATCTGAGTGGCTGGAAATGCAATGCCTTAATTGTATGTTACCAACAAATTTTTCAAGGATGCAAAAAAATTAGCAGGATTGTGGCAACATTAAGATTGCCATAAATATTACACTGAGTTATAAAAGTGAATCATGGCATGTTTATGGCTTACACATTTGAAATGGCAGATTGTACACACAAAATACTGCTAGTTCTTTTAACTTATATGCCAAGGGAAATGTTGTTCAGTTAAATGTGTCAATGCATGATGTATGGAAGTTTACAATTTGGAAAATAACGGGATTGTTTTTAAACATTTAAAATGTTCATACAATGTATCCTGTTGAAACAGAAACAAACACTGTGCAGTCAACAGAATTGTCAGGGCATTTATTTATTTTTTATTTGCCGTCCGACCTAGATTTACCCTGCTTGTGCTATCGACATCATGGCATAAGACTGATACCCATTCAACCCTTTCAGAGCAGAATAACCATATGAATTATAAAACGGCCCACAGCGGTGGAGGCCACACAGCTACCTCTGTGGTCAGGCCCTGGCTGGCCATAGGGCTGGTCCATTCAGAGGGCCGGTCGGGCGGTTTGTGTGGTGAAATTGCATATAATGTTGTGGATCTGTACCTAATGCCTGACACTGTATGTTGTGTGTAACGGTGGGTAGACTTTGTGGATCCAAGTGACGTAACAAATGACCCAGTAGAATGTATGCACACGCTAACACCATCTGGAATGCCACCTAATGAATTGGCTTTGAAAAAAGTAACCATTATAATGCTGTTTCTAAGTCTCAACCCCAAAAAAGGATTATGCGATGACACACATCTGGTGATTCATGAAATGCACCGTAATTTTGTTGTGGCTGAAATCATTGCAGAATCCAATCGTGGAGATTGTCTTCATTCCCAAAATTGATCTGGCACCGTCTGAAGTGAATTTACCATTTATGTTTAAGCAAAGACACTTTCCAATCATTCCTGCATTTGCTATCACTGTCGATATGTCACAAGGAGTATGTTGGACTTCATCTCAATGAACCTGCTTTTTCCCCGTGGACAACTTTACGTTGTTTCAAAGAAAATAACAAAAAACTACGACGTTTCGATCACAACACAAGCGATCGTCATCAGGAGCAAAGAGGAGGAAAGCTAGGGTCATAAATGAAGTGGGCGGGACTAGTGATGTTAATATGAGAGATTAGTGTGTTAATACAGGTAGGAACAAAAGTTCCACACTGCCCACCAGGGATTATTTGTCTGTCTGTCGTGCATAGCCACGCCCTCGATTTGTATTTCATAGAGCACTTCGGGCGGGATCAGTACCACGTGACGCGCCGCCCCACGCAGCTTGCGCCGCGTGACACGGATCGCACGAATGCGCTGTCCAACCAAGTTCCTACCTGCCCACTCCAAAGGAACGTGTTGGAAGATCGCAGAGCCACCGTGATGTAGAGGTCGGCGTCCATATGTGGCCACGTTGGAGTGAGAAATTCAACCGGTTAATGTGAAATCGGAGAGCCGAAGCCATGGGGAAAAAATACAAAATTAACATCGGAAGGTGGCAGGAAGGGAACATCACATGTCAGATGTAGCCTTTAAGGGCTTGGGACACATTTCTGCAGACGTGGCAAGATCAGAAATGACTGCAATCCTCAAAAACGCTAAGACACCTATCAGCAACATCAGTAAGGATGAGCGCTTTCAGCTTTCTCAATAAAAAAAGAGATGACATCGTCATCCTCTCAGCCGACAAGGGCAATGCCACTGTCATCATGGACAAAACCACATACAATAACAAAATTCAGGACCTACGTCACGATGGCTCTCCGATCTTACATTAAATGCTAATTTCTCACATTAACATCATTAGCCCCGCCCACTTCGTTTGTGACCCTATGAAACAGTCTGCATTCAGCAGCGTTCCTCCTCTTTCCTCCTGATGACCATCACTTGTGTTGGGATCGAAACGTAGTTTTTTGTTATTTTCTTTGAACCATCTATGTGACTTTACCGAAAGAATATGAATCCCTGCAGTCACAACAACTATAAGTCAAGATGTAACTTTATGTTGCTTTGTTAAGATGCAGACATCAAAGTGCTGACTCAACAAAATTCGTCTCAAATTTTTGGAGATGATTGTCAATTTACACTAAATGTGATATATATAAGATTTTTTTTATTAAATAAATTCAATTAAAAAAATGTACCCGTAAAAACAAAGTTTTTCACTATAAATCCTTTATATGCGTGGCGGCTAGAGTCCTCTCGTCCTCTGGCTTGAGATGGCTGCCACCTATGGGTCAGATGATTGCCTGCCACCATTAAGCAATTGGTAATTAAATATTTAAAAAATTTGCCTAAAAAGTGTAAAATTTTGGAAAAAAAATTTCACGAAAATTTATTGTCACGCACAACGAGTCTGTGTGCAAAATGTCAGCTCGATTGGATCACGGGAAGTGGGTTAAAAAACGACCGAAAGATTTGCACGGTCGTAAGCGCGCAAGCAAGCAAGCAAGTGAACTTAATATAAAGGATTTAAAATATATATTCGCCTGTGGAGGACGCGGGGATCGATCCCGCGACCTTTGGCATGGGAAGCGAGGGCGCTACCAACTGCGCTACTCCGCCAGGGAGTGGAGGTGTCACGCTCTGGGCTCCTACACTGTGACGTTCAGCCAAAGCCATGAATGAGTTCTATTTGAATAAATGTAACAAAAAATATTCGCCTGTGGAGGACGCGGGGATCGATCCCGCGACCTTTGCCATGGGAAGCGAGGGCGCTATCAACTGCGCTACTCCGCCAGGGCCTGTGGAGGTGTCACGCTCTGGGCTCCCACACTGTGACATTCAGCCAAAACCATGAATGAGTTATATTTTTCATCTTCTTGGTTTTTTCGGTAAAGTCACGTAGAAGGGAAGTAATAAAATAATAAAATAATAAAACATAATAAAATAATTCTCACGACGTTTCGGCCACAACGCAAGCAGCCGTCTTCAGGTGAAACCAGGTCTGTCGAGGCGACAGCGTCTGAATGAGGCAGCACACGTGCTTGGAGCATATATATAAGCTGGGTTGGGAGGGGGGGGCGCCTTAACAAAAGAAATTGCATATCAAGAGGAATTTAGCATATTTATGGGAAATGCAGGTATGTAATTAGTGCTACTTGTGTCCGTGGATTATGCAGGATTAGCAGCATCCAAGGGAGAGGAAATGGGAAATGCAGGTATGTGAATAGTGTTACTTTGCCCGTGCATGATGCAGGATTAGCAGCATCACAGGAAGGATGGGGGTAGCATTAATAAAGGGATGAAGTGTTAATAGTATGTAGCTGCAGTAACTAAAACCACCACGTAAACAACTGAAGTATAAACTACATAGTATCATAATTATACTAAATATACTCTACAATAAGCTGAGTAACTAACAGTAGGTAATACATTACAATTCTACGTCGTAAAAAATATAATATGCTTCCATCTAAACTTTATTCTCTTACATCGCACGAGTCTACACCGTACTATATACTGCCATAGACAAACCCAAACATTAAATTATATACTGTATTGCTATAAACCACCCTATACCTTATCCATTGTAATATTACACTATGTATTATTATACCCACCCTAATGTATATCACACTGCTGTATATTCACTATACAATTACGATACTATATATTACTTTGTACATTGTATTAAGCATATACATTTTAATACTATTTGTTATTATACAGTGTGAAATATACTAAGAGGAAGCAACAAAATATGGCAATGCAGCAGAGCAAAGAATCCATTCCCCTGGGAGAATACAATGCCAGTGAATGGAACGCGGTCTGAAGGTCACCGTAAACGTGAACACAATCAGTTAAGATCCGAAATGGTTTATTACGTCCTTCCAATGATTGCTAAGCCAGAATCCATCGTCTCGGTTGAAATTGTCTCTGTGTTTGTATATGTGGATAGCCTCATGAACGAATCTCTCATGGTAGCCAGATGGCTTGCAGAGAACCTCTGTCTTGGAGAAGTCAATATCATGTGAGCCCACTGAATTGTAACAGTGATCTGCCACGGCTGAGGTGTTTGTCCTACCGTGTTTCAAGTCTGCTTTATGTTCACGGATGCGGTCCGAGACATGTCGTTTGGTTTCTCCAATGTAACTGCTACCACAGAGGCAACTTAGTTTGTAGACGCCAGGGTACTGTCTGTCTGGTACCACATCTTTAACAGACGGGACGAGATCACGGATTTTATGTACTGTGTTGAATCGGACCTGGATCTTGTGTTTTATCAGGATTTTGGAGATCTTTTTTGTGACCCCAGCAATGTAGGGTAAGGTGATGGTCTTGAAAGGCTCCTCAACGGGATCCTTCTTGATAGTTGGAGTGATGGCTTTGCGGATTGTGTAGTCGGAGTAACCATTAGCCTTAAGAGCTTGGCGTACGTGTTTGAGTTCACTGGCAATGTGTTCCTGGTCGGAGATGCATTGGGCTCTATGGTATAGAGTCTTGATTAAGGAATTCTTCTGGGATGGATGGTGGTGGGAATCCGGTTTTAGGTATGCATCCGTATGGGTAGCTTTCCTGTAGACAGAATGGCTCATTGAACCATCAGGTCTCCTTTTAATTAGGACATCCAAAAAGGGTAGCTTGCCATCTTTTTCGACTTCCATGGTGAATCTGATGGCTGGGTGTATGGAATTATTACTTCCCTTCTACGTGACTTTACCGAAAAAACCAAGAAGATGAATTCCTGCAGTCACGAAAGCTTTAAATCGAGAGTTATATTTTAATAAATGTAAAATAAAAAAAATTGCCTAAAAAGTGTAACATTTTGGAAAAATTTTTTCACGAAAAGTAATTGTCACGCACAACAAGTCTGTGTGGAAAATGTCAGCTCGATTGGATCACGGGAAGTGGGTTAAAAAACGACCGAAAGATTTGCACGGTCGTAAGCAAGCAAGCAAGCGCGCAAGTGAACTTAATATAAAGGATTTAATATTAAACATTTTGTCTCGTTAATTGAATAAAAAATGGAAGAACCCATCATATTACGGGCAATTACACTAGTATTAAAATATTTTATCTATATAAAAGTCAAAAATTGTCTGTTTGTGGATTTGTTTGAGGGTTTGTGTGTGTTCGCGTGCTTGCGAACGATTTGCCTCTCCAAAGGTGGGGTTTTTCGTTTAAAATAAATAGCCAGGTACCACGCCGTAAGCCCCGCGGTGAGCAAGCGCTATTCGTTTTTCACATCCGTCAACTTTAAATAAGTTTAATGAGCGATTTAGTGCGATTTGTGTGGACTTCCTTTTATTTATTTATGACGCATGCAAGACCATACCCACGCATGTGCCTTTGGTGGGGGGGATGTCCCATGCCAAGTCGCATGCCTTCGGTGGGAGTGAGGGGGACATTTTCATTTGCGTTAAAATGCTAGCAGTCAGAGCCGTGTATTGGTCCAGCCAGTTCAGAGGCTGTACCTCCCTAGGCTAGCAGTCAGAGCCATGTTTCGGTCCCGCCAGGTATGCAGGCTGTACCTCCTTAGGCTACGGGTGAGGGAACCGTATATCTCTCTGTGTGTGTATAGGGACTGTGTCGAAAGAAAGACAATAAACCAGTGTGTGCCTTAAAGGAGTTTATTCATCTGTTATTACAACACTACACTACTATACAGTCGTATAGGCCGTAGATATTACAGCAGAGCGGCCGGGAAGATCGTGGCTCGGGGGGGGGGGTAGCAGCCCAGCCCCAGCCTGCCAAGGTGCCACTTCGGCAGGCTGGGCAATCTAGGCGAGGCCGGAGGCTCTGCACGGGACTACCACTCACCACACCACTCTGTCAGGTGAGTACTTTGTGCTATAGAGTCGATAAATACTGCTATAGAGTCAGCATGTACTACTGTAGTGATAGCACGTACCACCACAGTCAGTATGCACTGCTGTAATCATAGCAGGGGCCACCACAGTCAGTATGCACTGCTGTTAGATTTTTAAGAGTAGGTTTGAAATAAAAATGTTTACCCGGGCAACGCCGGGTACTTCCCGCTAGTTATCTGTAATGTATGGGCTTCATTGCTTATTTACGCTCTCAGGTGGCATTAATTCCCATATTCGACAGCCACAAGTATTGTTCCACCCCAACCCATTTGTTTTCTTGGACCAGCCCAAATGGGCCAATGAGGTCGCATGGAAATTTTGGCTGGTGTGTTTATACTTGCTGGGGTCGATTTAGTCCCAGTCCGTCACTGGCTGTGGTCCCTTAACGTGACCTCTGACTTACACGGAAAAAACTTCGCAGGACCCTTGTGAAAGGTCTTCAGACTTAACAAGGCTTTCCTGGGTAAACAAGCGTTATAAATAAACAATTATGCTATGTACTTGCATGAAGGTATTTTTTGGTTTATTAATAATGGCGTAATGCTTAATGATGACCCTAAACGTTATCAAATTAGCAGTAAGCTAACACAACAGTCGTATGTCACGACCCAGCAGTATTTATGTTGCATGGCGTGCCAGATATTATCTTGGTGGTGGTGGTGGTGGCAGCACACGCCTATATAATCCAGCACTGGAGGTGCGTGTTGGTGGATCGCACAAATGTGAAATTCCCTTCCCGTGGGCATAGAGGCATAGACACCCTGGCTTGCCATGGGAAGGCAGTGCAGCAAGTGAACTATTCTCCATCTGTTTCCATCAGTATGGGGATAGTGTGTTGCCCCCCTCACGCGAGTGGATTTTCTCCAGGTGCTCCATTTGCCTCCAACTTGCATAAACACTAATTAATTGGCAGAACACATCGTTCAATAAAAAGCAATGCAGGAGCATCCAAAAAAAAGTCATACCACTCAATATGACTTTCCTGGATAAATAAGTTATTTTATAGATTATAATGTAAAATTACTAGGAAAACAGTATCACTGAGTGCATTGCCTATGTAAAAATTGTAATTGATACCTACATTAATACTACAGGTTATAAAAAAAAGTTACAGTCACCGTTAACATTTTTTTTTTATTAATCTGCAACAGCATTTATTGCATTTCACAAAGGATATCATGCAGTTAAGTACATCACTTTCATTTTCTGTGTGAATTAGATATTTGTAAATGGATCTATGATATTGTATTTTGCATGTAGCTCTGATCACTTAAGGGTTTTTGAGTACAAGTTTTGAAATAATTCTAGATTTGAAGCTTTCGTGACTGCAAGAATTCACACTCTTAGGTTTTTTCGGTAAAGTCACGTAGGTAAAAATAATAAGAAATGAAAATAAATCAATTAAATCACGACGTTTCGGAGGTAATACAAGCTTCCTTCATACGGTGTGAAAAGGCACAGCAAAATAACTGTAGTGAGAGTTATTTGTGATGGGACATTATTATATAGGGTAAGAGAAGGGGTGAGGAGCCAAGGAGGACGGGTGCAGGATGGGGGGGGGGGGGTTTGAGGTGTGGGTGGAGCGTATGTTGCCTCCGAAACGTCGTGATTTAATTGATTTATTTTCATTGATTATTTTTTACCTACGTGACTTTACCTAAAAAACCTAAGAGTACGTTTTTTAATGCCATTTGTATATTTCAAGATGACACGTTAAATCTATGATTGTAGTGGTGTCCTGGATGAAGTTATATATGTAAAAGAACTCATGCTAGCTTCAATGAACAACTTTACCATTAACTTTTATCGGGTTTCTTTTACTATGGCATATTCTCACAGATGACTGCACAATTCACCTAATTAATCACTTTGTCAACAACTTAATCCACCAATTCTCCCAGGACACTCTTTAGAGGGAATTATGTAAACGTTTACGTTATATATCAATCAAATGTTTTTTTTACTCAGCTGTTTGTTACAATGTATTTTTCAAGCACCCATTGCGCTTGTAAATTACGGAAGTGAAATATTTTAGATTTAACTTCATGCAGCTCAGTGCGAGTCCGTGTGT
>JAAXLI020003886.1:0-10087 GCA_014621495.2 Entosphenus tridentatus | reverse complement strand
CTTCTACGTGACTTTACCGAAAGAACCAAGAAGACCTGCCAAGAGTTCACTTTGCAAACGGCAACAACGCATAATGTAACGCGATCGTCAAATAACACCATAAGTTTCTAGTAAAAAATATAGAAACAAATAAATAATGATATAACCTTGTCCGGTCTTTGCAGAAAGAAGGGCCATTGCCCGAAACGTCGCCTATTATATACTGTAGTTTTCTTTTAAGGCCACACGCACCAGTAGCGGCAGCACCAAATGGTTCGTCACGAACAAATGAACGTATCGCAACACTCCTACTGCGTTTACGATGGAAATCAGTGTACGTGGTAATACACCTTTCATCTAATGCAGTTTTCTCTGTTACTCAATAACGACGTATAGGTAACTATTCATATGCAAATCAAAACTTAAAAGAATGTTCTTCTAGAAACATTCGACATTTAAAAATCACTTTGCACTATGGGTGTGAAGTGCAATCTCCAACTCTCATTATATTTCTGGCCTCGCTACTTATGTGCTATGACGAAGGGCCATTGCCCGAAACGTCGCCGATTTAAGGCAGAGCTATTGACGAATGTGCTGAGGTTTCATATTATTATCATCAGCATCATCAGGAGCATTCGCCAAAGTTATTCACAGCAGCATCGTCATCGCCATCATCGTCAACGGCAAGAACGTCCATCCATGCACGAGGCGTTAGCCCCACGTGGCCACAACGTGGCAGACTAAACGGCCCACGAACACGGAAAAAAAACATGATTATAGCTACGTCATAGTTGCCGATGACGTAGCCATTTCCATGGCAAACCAAATGGAACGCACAGCGTTACCGTGAAGGCTGCACCGCGGGGCCTCGGGTAGGTTTGAGCAAAGTTGGCTAAATTATCGAAAGTTTCTTGTTGAGGGGCACAATTTGACACGCATCAGCGGTATGTGAATGTATACAATGTGTGTATCTATATGTAGGTGTATCTATATGGGGAGCGGTAGTGTAGCGGTCAGCGCGCGGTGCTGCGCTACGAACCGGGTGACCCCAGCTCAATTGTCGCTCGCGGTCAACACCAGTGACGATTATTTGAACAGGTCCCGGGCCTCCCCTAGGTCGACTCAGCCTTAAATGAGTACCTGGTGCGGTGTGTAAACATCGCCACGAGGGAGAGAAAGGCGGTCGGGAGTGGCGCCGGCCACCCACCCCCTCGTGTGCCGTGCCGGCCTTCATAGGGTGCTCGCTAACAGCACTTGCCCCTACAGTCTGTTACAAGCTATACGGGGGATCTTTGTCGATGGTGTATACGGGGAGCGGTAGTGTAGCAGTCAGCACTCTGCGCTACAAACCCGGCGACCCGAGTTCGATTGCCGCTCACGGCCAACGCCGGTGACGATTGTCGTGAACTGGTCCTGGGCCTCCACTAGGTCGCGAAGCATTGCAAGGCCATTTGGCATGACGATGTCTTGGGGGAAGCCTTCGACGAGCAGTGGATGGGTCATGGCTGATGATGATGATGATGACGGCGGTAATGTTGATTATCTGCGTGACATCACGTTCGCATTATTCGCCTTTGACGTCACATCGCTTTGGCCGAATGTGTTGAGTGCATTTTGGCAATCGATGAGTTTCCGTGAAGTCATTATTTTTTCTTCCCAAAAACGCACGACGAATCGAATGGTAAATCAGAACTCAGAGGGCTTTAGAAGGAGATGTGAAATAAATCCTGAGCAGGCCGCGGGGGGAGAGGGGGGGTGGTGGCAAAGGAGGAGTGCGAAGGGAGGAGGAGACGATTAAGGCGGTTGGCTACGTAGGGTGCGAAAGAAGTTCTACATACATTACACACAAGACCTGCAAGAGCCAGACGCTGGTTCTAGGATGGCATTGCCTCCAAGTAAAACCCGGCGTGACCCTGGGTTCACCTGTAAATCGTCGCGCGCGGCAGGGGAGGTGATGATGATGATGGGAGCGCTGCTAAGTAGCCCGTGTGCGTGTGCACGTGTGCGTGGATCGAACGGGGAGCGGTAGTGTAGCGGTTAGCGCTACATCGCGCTACGCTCCCGGCGAACCGAGTTCGATTCCCGCTCACGGCCAACGCCAGTGACGATTATAACGCACCGGTCCTGGGCCTCCCCTAGGTCGACTCAGCCTCAAATGAGTACCCGGTGCGATGTGTGAGACCAAAGGTGGCCGGGCGTGGTGTTAGCCACCAACCCCTTACGGGTGCCGTGGCGCCGCCCTTGACAGCACTTGCCCCAACAGTCTGTTAAGGCTATGCGGCGGGGTGGGGGTGGTCTTTGACCTTTGGGTGCGATGGTCCTCCGCTGATGTGGACACTTGAGCGTGGCCGCGCTCACTCGCGGTGCCCCGCGAAGGACCCCCACCAACCCCCACCCCCCCCCCCGCCGGACCCTCTTCCGCAGGGCTGCGGCGTCATTCGGGGCCGCGTTGTCGTGCCGAACTCCTGCCCCCCCCCTTCCCACCGCTCCTCCCCCAAGGTGACCAACACCGTCCCTCATTTCTCACAATTACCTCTTTAATTCTGCCCGCATCGAGCCGCATTGACCGCGTGGCTCGCGCGATCCGCGATCCGTCTTGCGCGCCACGTGGTTCGCCTTGTGGCAACAAGACATCCCTCACGGAACTGCGCCGCGCTCGTCCCACACACGCGCCGTCGTCACTTTGCAGCCATCGTTCTCGAGCACCCCCCCCCACACACTCCTCCTCCTCCTCCTCCTGACGCTGCCACGGTGAGACATCTGTATTCGGAATGAGCGGCGCTGTCCAGCTCTGCTTGGAAGCATATGAGTGGCAGATTAGCTCCGCGCGCGCAAATGGAGACAAAATATGAGCGGGTCCCTGCTGCTTCGAGAGGCGGAGGGGTGGGCGGGGGGGGATGGCAACGACGAGATGGCTCCGGCTGTGCGAGGTGGAGCCGCGCGTGATGGAAGACGAACCTTCAGGCCGATGGGCTGATTTTGATCATCTGGGAATCGAAAAGGTCAAGCCAACTTGGGGGGGGCGGGGGGGGGGGGCGGGGGGGGGTGTTGCTAGTCCGGCGATCTGTTGCGGAAGAGTTCAGGAGTTCAGCGCGTTCCTCGCGCCTCCTCATTAGTGGAGCGCGCGCCCGGGCCCTCTTCGACTTGTGCCAATAATGAAAGGTTAACGGGATTAGGGCTTTTAAATGTTTACAGTGATTCGATTTTGGCGAGGGTTAACCTGCTTATAAAAGCTCGGCACCGGCCTGCAAGGGGTGGCTCCCCCCCCCCCGCCCCGCCCCCCACCTCGTTTGCATTGGAGCAAGAGAGAGAGAGAGCGACTGAAGACGCTTGACACTGCGCCTTGCGACGATATTTGCAAAATGAAACATCTCGGGGGGGGGGGGGGGGGGGGGGGGGAAGGACCCCCCGGCTTGTCCCATGGCGATGGTCTCTTGGGCGTCAGTTGGGTGGCGCGCAAAGCGCCGCTGAGCCTCACGGTGTTCATCGGCGGATGCGGGGAGCGGTGGTGCAGCGGTTAGCGCGCTGCGCGATGAACCCCGCGATCCGAGTTCGATTCGCGCTCGATGCCAACACCAGTGACGGTTATCTGAACCGATCCCGGGCCTCCCCTAGGTCGACTCAGCCTCAAATGAGTACCTGGTGCGGTGTGTAAACATTGGCACTGGGGAGACAAAGGCGGCCGGGCGTGGTGCTGGCCACCCACCCCCTCGTGTACCGTTCCGGCCTTCATAAGTGCTCGCCAACGGCACTTGCCCCTAGTCTGTCAAGGCTATACGGGGGATCTTTGTCTTTGTTTCAGGAGGTCGCCGTCTGGGGCAAGTCCATCGCGAAATGTCACTCGGTCCGGTGTCGCACCACCACAGTCGCAAACTTTGGACTCTCGTTAATTTTCCATTCACGGACAAAAAGTGTCCCCCGTCTTCCACCGAGCGTGGTAACGATTGCAATAGTGCATTCCGTGGTGTGGTAACGTTTCGGGCGACGGCCCTTCTTCAGAGGCCCTCCTCAATGGGCCATCGTCCTAGAAACGTCGAGGCTACCCCCACGACGCCAGCTTTCCCGGTGCCGTGCCGGTGGTCGGGCGTTTGTCTCACCATACTTCACCACGCTGGTCAGTGCGGGTTGGTGAAAGTGCACGCGGGGGTGGGGGTGGTAGCGGCGGGGGGGGCAGGGGGGTGTTCGGATAACGATTAGCCACCGATGTTAGCCTTGGGGCAGGAATCAAACTCAGGCCGCTGGGTTTGGGCAGTGAGGTCGCCTTGATGGCGAGGCCGGTGAGGCGGACCTCGCGCACGCGTGGATGCCCGGACTGCAGCTGCCCGTGTGTGTAGTCGTTGGCCGTGGCGTGGTCGTCGGGGTCGAGGTGGCCGCGGACTGCCCCGTGGAGTGTGTCTGTGACGCGCCGTGAATACGATCTTGCGCGGCCCCCCCCCTCCCCCACTGCGCCCCTCCCCTCCCCCCCTCCCCTCCCCCCGTCCCCTCCCCCCATGTCCCTGTGGGGGGTGAAGTGCGGGTCACTGTGCAATGGTGACGAATGCCGGCCTCGCTCCACATCCAACTTCACCCCTTCACCTCATCACACCTCATCGCTTTCACGTCACTCCCTTCTCACCCGCCTCCTCACGTGCAGCCCCCTCACCTCATCGCGCCCCATCACCCACCTCTTCACCTCCACCCCCTTTTACCTAATTCTCTCCTTCCTGCCCCACCGCCACCACTCCACCTCCTCACACCCATTCCACGACTCGCCCCCCCCCCTCCCAACCTCCCTCACCTCCTCACCTTCACCTCCTCACCCCCACACACCGCACACCTCCACAGAGGTTTGTTGCTGCAGAGCTGCTGCTCCCCCAATTGATTTACGCCGTCACAGACACCAAACACTGCCCCCGTGTGTCGTGCTGCCCCCATGTGCGTGCTGCCCCCATGTGTCTTGCTGCCCCCATGTGCCGTGCTGCCCCCATGTGCCGTGCTGCCCCCATGTGCCGTGCTGCCCCCTGAGCCGGGATGGTGCCAAGTGTCGGAAACTTGATGAAGAATCCGTGCAGGAGCACGACTCCACTTTTGGCTTGGCTCAAATTATTCTCGCACACGCACATTTGTGTGCGTGTGTCTGTGCGTGTGAATGTACGTAGGTTGACGCAATCCTTAAAAGAGTACCTGGTGCGGTGTGTAAAACACAGCTCTGGGGAGACAAAGGCGGCTGGGCGTGGTACTGGACACTCAACCCGTCCCCCCCACCACCTCCCCTCGTGTGCTGTGTCGGTGTCCACACAGGTGGTCGCTAACAGCACTTGCCCCAAGAGGCTGTGAAAGGCTATACGGGGGGTCTTTGTCTTCATGCAGTGTGTGTATGTGTGTGCGTACGTTGGCTCATTGCGCCGCGAACCCCGTCGAACCGAGCTCGATTCCCGGCGACGGCTTGCATCGGCGGCGATTCAGCTTGCACCGGTCCTGAGATTCCCCCTAGGTCGGCTCAGCCTTAAAATGAGCACCTGGGGGTCAGGCAAAGGTGGGCCGGCCGTGCCTTACACCACCGGCTCGTGCGACCTGTGAATAAAGAGCTTTATAGCTCATCGGATTTCACCAAGCATTAGTACAGATTATGCTTCTGAGATGCTCGCAACGAGCACGTGATCCGCACCATCTACGAGGCTCTCCGGTGTGTGCGTGCACGTTGAACTTCCTTCGCACCGTACGTAGCCAACCGTCCTAAACCCCCCCCCCCGCACCCCTCCCGGATCGTGGCCCTTCGTGCGCATCTCACCGAGGGATCCGTTGCCGCGCGAGCGTCAAATCCCGCCACCCCGCGTCTCCCGCCAGCGCGTGCGGCAGGCGCTCCAAACAGCAGCGAATCCGCGGCATCTCGTCACCCGGCGTCGGCATGGGCACCCCCCCCCCCCCTTCCCATCTCCCCCGCGACACCGAGAGCCGCTCTCCATCTTGACCCCTGCAAAATGTGTAATTTTCTCTCTCTCTCTCTCAGACAGCAGCATCTGCCGAAGATTCTAAGCCAATATGCAAAGATCCCTCGTGCAGCCTCGATAGACTGTAGGGGCAAGTGCTGTTAGCGAGCACCTATGAAGGCCGGTACGGCACACGGGGGGGGGGGGGGGGTGATGGTTAGCACCACGCCCGGCCGCCTTTATCTCCCTCGTGGCGATGTTTACACACCGCATCAGGAACTCGTTTGAGACTGGGGTCGACCTAGATGGAGGCCCCGGAACCGGTTCAAAATAATCGTCACCGGTGTTGGCCACGAGAGGGAATGGAACTCGGGTGGCCGGGTTCGTGGCACGGCGCGCTAACCGCTACGCCGCCGCTTCCCCTGCCTATCAGACACGCACACACACTCACACGCACACTCACACACACGCACTCACACACACACTCACACACACTCACACACGCACACTCACACACACGCACACACACACACACTCACACATACACACTCACACACACTCACACACGCACTCACACACACATACACTCACACACACATACACTCACACAAACATACACTCACACACACACACGCACACGCACACTCACACACACACACGCACACACACTCACACACACACACACTCACACACACACGCACACTCACACACACACACGCACACACACTCACACACACACACACTCACACACACACGCACACACACACTCACACTCACACACACACACGCACACACACTCACACACACTCACACACACGCTCACACACACTCACACACACTCACACACACGCAAACACACACGCACACACACTCACTAACACTCACTAACACACACTCACACACACTCACACGCGTGCAGGCATTCGCTCACAGGCACGCACTCAGCCGCACGCACGTACGCATTCACACACACGCGCGCGCACGCATGCACGTTAGTGCAATATATAATCTCATTTTGTTTTATTGCTGTAATTCCGCACATTACATTCCGTAGGGTGACTTGTAATGTGAACGCCGTGCGCGCGTATAATTGTCATTTGTTTCCCTTAATACGCTGGCCCGCACGTGAACTCTGCTCCCCACGCGTGTTTTGGGTCATTTTAGAATGTTCTCAGCGTGAGTCCTTTTAGCCCGGTTTTATGGGTGGCACAAGGCGCACGTGTTTCACATAAGGAGCGCCTTGCGAGTGCTGTAATTCTATTTTTTTGTGTGTGTGGGGGCTCACAATCACCATACGTGGAGGAGGGCTGCGAAACTCTGCCGCTCGTAAAATCCGCACTGCATTTTGAGTCGGACAGACCAAAAAAAAATCACACACAGAGACACGGGCGCTCAGGTCTTTGTCTAATGCCGAGGTGAACGCATTGAGAAGACGCGGTTTGTTTTCATTTCAATGCACACCTTGCTCTTGGGGGGGTGTCACGGTGGCGAGATGTTTACTACCTCGCCTCGTACGCAGGACGTCGTGGGTTCGATCCCAACCATGACGCCTGCTGTATATTTGCAGTTTGCATGTCTCTCTCCCCGTGGTCGCGTGGATTTTTCTCCGGGTCTTCCCGTTTTCCCCTCCACATTTAAAAACATCCGTTTAGATTATTTGTCCGCTATAAATGTCCACTTCGTTGAGCTATCATTTGTGATAGCCAGGTCACTTCTGAAAAAAATCCTACATAGCTGAGTGGAGCCTTACCTGTTAAACAAAATCATTGTTTCGTTTTTAAATTTTAGTACAAAAAGAAAATACAAAAGTCGGTATGAATTACAAGCGGAACAATAAAAAGGGTCAGATTCCATAGTTAAACCCTTAAAGTAAGTGTTGATTATATATATTGTTGATTTGCAGGCATGATAGAGCCACTGCTAGATGAAGCCCTCCAAAATGGTCCCGCGACGCCGCAAATCCATCTCGACCCCGCGCGCGCATCAGCTGATTCCCGTCGCATCAACTCCGCGGGGGGGGGGGGTTGTCCTCTTCGCGAACGCGTTTGGCTCGTTTCATTTCCGTTCCATCATCGGTCACGTACGTCGGCCGTCATGCCTACCCGGTGACGTGTCCTACACCAATTGCGCAGCGTTACGTTTGTTGTTGTTGTTGTAGTAACAAAGTCAACAAATTCATATTTGGGCTCTCAGTGTAATTCCCAGCATGCCGCATCTCTCTACGCTTTCTTGTTGTTGTTGCTGCATACGTGACAGCTTTTCGGTCCGTGTTCTTCTTTTGTTCGAGTCCATGGTTCCCTTTCACGCGCCACGGCAGCTAATAAGGCGTTTGATTGCATTGTTTCTTATTTAGGCATCATCGGTAAATTGCTTGTCGTTATCAAGCTGATGGGGACATCAGGGCTCTCAAACATCCGCGGCATCAATAAATGAATATATACACATTATACCTGCAAATGTGAAAATCAAATATGAAGATGGCACACTGAACACAGGCATTGCGTAAGCGAAGTAACACAGTAGAGATCAGAAGATGCGTCAGACACGGAGATGGTGCATGGCAATCGCATGATCATCTCCCAGACTTTGATTTGAGAAAGTAGAAACAAAGATCGACATTGGTGAGAGTAAGAACCGTGTTTTCTTCGCTGCCGTCGTCGAAATGAAACTGTTGACGAATTTCAGGGCGATTGCTGCAGTAGCAAGGCTCTCGGGGAAATGAGTGCAGCACGCGTCGCCTGCAATATCAGCTTCAGCATTCGACCGAATATCAGCAAACATAAACAAGATAGAGACTCATGGAGGCGGTAGGCCAACGATCACGTGCGTCCGTGTCCGAATGGTCCAAATCGTTGACTCAACGCGCGTGAGAAGGAGCGAGTCACTGAGAGTTCAAGCGACGTCTTCGAACGCTACGCGCAACGCCCGCGACGCTCACAAACAATGCTGGATATAAAGCAATCGCAGCCGTCTCATGGCGCGTGAGAATCACGTGCGGTGTAACTTTGGAATTGAGAGTGAGCGCAAGTTTACACATCGATGACCGATCGCGACATTCCACGCGTTGTTTGCTGTAAACGAGGAGTCGAGTCGGGGCGTTTCTGCTGTGTCGAGGCGAGGTGTTGGGGTCGTGTGAAACCAGGGGGTGGGAGGTGAGGGGTGAGGGGGCGCATCTCGTCCTTGGCAGGTTTATGGTGGAGGCTCGAGGGGACGAGGAGCGAGTTAGGGGAGGTGAGCCCGGAGTGGCCGGCAAATGTGGGCCCCTTCGTGCCAGGCCAGCTGGCCAGCACGTAGACACATCCATCACCTGACACCGCTAACATCACAACACAGACTCCTTCGGGGGCCTGTGGCCTCTGTCTGGGCTTGGGTCTGGTGAAGGAGCAGGGGTGGATGAGTCCGCGTGGGTCAGCATCTCACGGCTTGTGTGTGTGTGTGTGCGGTGGTGGGGGCCTTGGCTCTGCGTCTTCTTTCTCCCTAGATTCATGCAGCCCAGGGCGTTCGGTGAGGTCACCGGGGATGCCAGGGGGATGCGTAATGAACACTTCATTGGAATGTGATGGAGATGTACGAGATGCACGGGTCTGAAATTCGTGGAATTCTGTCATCTCATTCCAGTGTGATCTGCGTGGCTTTGTGTGATGCTCCTGCCGGTGGTGATGTTGGTGCGGAGCTCGTGACTTCATCTCCATTCGTAAAATGACATCTTGAAATTTGCCAGTTGGTGTGAACGTGATCGTTTTCGTTAACAAAAAGAGCAATCGTTGTTGTCAGCATCAAATGGAAATTTGATGTCATTAAAATAGGCATTGCTAATGCTATTTTTGCTTAGGCGTCACATTCGGTGAAATGTGGTTATTTTAACTTAGCTCTCTTGAATGTCACGACATTTCATGAAAGCGTTTGACCGTGAGCGGAGCTCCCATACAATGCACGCTGACAAATCTGTCGTACGACCGCAGCAGCGTGAACAGAAACAAGTCGACGATTGTAATTTACATTTTTGTGAACTCCTTCTCACCATACAGCTCCGACGTGACTGTTAATACGAAGAGGAACCAAACACAATTCCCGGCGGAATTCGTACAAAGAAAGCAGGAGAGACGGCGAGTGCGCACGCCGAGAGAAATTGGCCGCTGCGGCGTTGGGGAGAGACGAGATGAGCTGGGCAGGTGGCGAGGGGAGGGGCAGGGGGGGGG
>JAAXLI020003884.1:0-10089 GCA_014621495.2 Entosphenus tridentatus | reverse complement strand
GTTCTAACCACATTACATAATAAATCAGTGCTTTGTTTTCTCCGTAACAAAAACAATCAACGTCGCTGTAAAAGAACGGCAATTATGTGCTCCACGGTCCTATGATATATCTCGATATATTTTTCTTTGAGTTGCACGTCGGATTTGTTTTCGAAATGCTTCCCGGCACGTTAATGGAAAAGGGCATCGCGATTCCCTCGCCCGGGCGCCCCCGCGGCAGAAGTCGGAGAACAGAAACCATGGCGGCGGCGGCGGCGGCAGCGGCTCGCGTAGCCACGAGTCGATTTTTGCGCCACTGATAATCGTCGCCCCTTTGATGATGTCCGAAGGTCTTTTCGCGCCTTTGTTTATTGACTACTTGGCCATTGCACCCCCCCCCGCTCCCCCGTGTGAGTGCGTTTTGATTGACCCACTCCCTCGAGAAGTGTTGGGGGTGGATGGTGGAGTGCGGGCGGGGGTGTGGGGGGCATTAGAGAAAATAATGTTTGAAAAAATCCGGCTGGCTCCCTACCGCGAGTTCCTTCGCTGGCCGCCTCGGCTACAACGAGTGGCTTTAAGACGGCCTCCACGGTCAAAACACACACACACACCGCCCTTCGTCTTGGCTGCTCTCGCTCCCTCTCGCTCCCTCGCTCTCGCCCACTGCTCTTCTCCCGCACGTACGTGTACGCGCGTACACACACACACGCACGCGCACGCCCAGGGTAAAATCGGAGGATTCGCGAGGGGTGGAGGGGCGGCGGCGGCGGTGGTGGTGGGGGTCTGCCACGGCTGTTTGCCACTCTGCCGCGCGGCTGCTCGAAACAGCTGCGATTTGCATTTAATATGTGCTGCGATGGGAAGGAGGTGGTGGTGGGGGGGGTGCTTTTGCGTCGAACAAAAATATCACGGGATTCTGAGCGCAGGCCCGAGACGCCACATGGCCGGCGACAAACGGCGCTCTTGAAGGTTGCAAACGATGAGGTGTTTTTTTTTTTAAACACGCCTTCTCGGATTGAGCGAGCGTGGAGGGGGGGAGGAGGTGACGAGACGAGAGGAATTACAAAGCGGAGCTGGTGGAGGGCTCGCTGGCGGGTTTTTAATTTCGAATCGTTATTATAATATCGAGACCAGGGCCCTAGAGGTGAGGCTTCGCTCAGTCCACGCTCGTTTTGCCGCCCGCTCTCTCTCTCTCTGTGTTCTTTTTTGTTTTTGCGGAGAGGGCTTCCCGCGCGGCCGCGAGCGTGAGGTGCGCGCGCCCTGTGTTGTCGTTGGACCTCGCCCCCCCCCCTGCCCCGCTACAAGGTATAGACCGTAACTTTTATGAAATGTTTGTGTGGTCTTTTTTTATTTTTGAGGTCCGTTTGGTTGTTTTTTTCCCTCCCCCTTGCGCGCGGCTTTTTAGCCGCTGCTTTTGAATGGGCACTCTTGTGTCGGTGGAATTCACAGCCATCCTCCGCAAGTCCGGGGCACACTGGCCTATTAATAGAGTTCTGAAGTTTTTTTTTTTCCCCCTCCCCGTGAGTTAAATGAAACGAAGAGAAAAAGTCGCGGGGAAAAAAAATGTGCCTCGCAGTTTGCGCCTCCCTTACGTTTTTTTTAAAATCCAGCTGCGTAAACGCAACAACACAAAACTCGGACTGTGCCCGGCGGGTGTTGGTTCGTCTACTGAGGGGGGGGTGGTGGGGGGGATGTGTGGGATGGGCCCTCTGGCTCCACCGACTTTGCCAAATCCGTGGGCTGGGGCAAGGCCCCCCCTCCCCCCTCCTCTTCCCCGTGGAAATGTGCGGCTGGAATCACGCACGCACACAAGCTCCATAAAATATTAAGAAAAACAAAAACTCAAAAACATTCCTGCGATGGTTGTTTTTTCTCTCTCTCTCTTCAGCTTTTGACAGTAACCGCTTTCATATTCGGAGCCGGCGGTGTCGTGTTTGTGTATTTCTGAAGGTTACTTCTGCGGCCGCTACTTAATTTCTCTTCGCTTTTTCCCCCCGGTTCGCCACCCCCGCCACTTAATTTGTCCCCGTGGCGCGAGACAAATATTTACGTTCGGGGAAAACTCGGAGCGATATTTGTTTTTATATTGTCCGCGTGTCGGAGATGTAATTCGCGCGTCGGCGTCCCATTGATTATCGGCGCTCGTGGAGAGGGAGAGAGAGAGGTGGGGGGGAGAGAGAGAAAAGAGAAAGAGAGACTAAGCGAGGGATTAATGGGACAACGATCGTCTAAAAAAATGTGACATCGCTTGCTCCTTTCCTCGTTTGTCGTGGGCCTCCGTGTGGCCTCGTGTCTCGCTTGTCCACTCAATGCCGTCTCTCGCTCCGTCCTCATATCATTGTTCGCCATCAACGATGATGATGATTTCGCTTAAGCAGGGAAACCTCACCAGGTCTCTTCTTTGGGGGGGGGCGGGGGGGGCTCCTGGTGGATTGGAATGTTTCACCAAATGCCAGCGTATACGGGAGGAAGCTAGGTTTTTTCCTAGCATAGAAACCCAGCGCAAAAGAAAACCGCGTGACGTTACTAACCATTGCTGTCAACCAGCAGCACAATCACCGCTAACCACCACCACAATCACCACTAACAAGCGCCACGCCGTATTTGTTCGTTTGAATGACCGCTATCGCGATGCCGTGGGTCAAAGGCCGGCGACGGGCAACGATGGCGTGGCGGCATTTGATTAATTTACTCATTTGGCTGATTTGCTCTTTGGTGCGTGTTGTCACCGTGACCACGAGTGTCAGCCGCGGCCGTCTCCTCGGGGGCGAGTCGGCTGTCGGCGGCGGCTTGTCCCGGCGACGGCGATTGACGTTCGGTCGAGACGCGACGACGTTATCAGCGGGCGCGGGTCGCCCCGTAAGCCGACGCATCTTGTGTTGCCCTCCCTCACAGAAGCCGTCGAATAGTTTTTTTCGTTTGTAATTAAATATGTGTACGCGTGCCCTCGCGTACACACATTTGATTATGCACGGTGAGCACCAACACGCTCCGTCCGAAGCGCATACGAAAATAAAAAGTCCGTCCCCGTGGCGGGCACCCAGAAATGTACAACTAATTCGCCGCCGCCGCCACCGAATGAATGACCCCTTGCGCGATGACCCCCGAGGGCTTTTGTCGCTCCCTTGCCCTCCGGGTCTGCCAGCGGCGTCGGGGAAAATATTCGGAGAGAAATGAAGCCTCTGCCCCCCCCCCCCGCGTGTACTCGCACTGGTACGGGACACGCGCGGTTGCGCGTGCAAACATGCGCCGCGCGGGACTGTGAATTATTTAAGCAGAACACATCGGCCGTTCACGGTTACGTCACGGGGTGAGAAGGTTTAATGAAATATTGTTTCTTCCTCTCCCCAATAAACCTGCGCATGGTACGGCTCTGTTGCCACATATCCGCTGCTGGATGAGGGCCCCTCCCGCTCAAGGTGCGGGTCGTGGGAGGGGGGGGCTGGAGGGGGGGTTATTTTGACCGTACTTCACCTCGCCGGCTGGTGCGGGATTGGTGGAGGTGGGGAGCGCAGACGTTGGAGCTTTGTAGTGCGTCCTGTATTTTGATGTAGGCCCTGCTGAAAGTGTAGCCCTACAGCCAGCCTACAACACCTGTTATGCATAGAGTCGGTCACCCATCGATGCGCCATCCAGGCATAATTTACATCAATCTATATACATTTAATAAGAACCCATTTTTAAATTGAACAAAAGAGCGCTACGTTCTTTATTTCGGCGGATCGCAGATGCCGTCTGGCCATTGGTCGCTTGCGTGAAATCAGGACCAGTGACCGGAGCGCATCAGAACGTGTCCCTCCTCGTCGAACCTCAGAAGCTCAGCAGGATTTTGAGCCTGGAAGGTCACCGGTTGGGCACAGAGAGGGGTGTTGCAGGGCCACAGGACGAGCAGTGGAGGGCAGCGCCGTGCCGCACTGCTGCGCTCCCGCGCATTCACCAACCCGGCACTGGCCAGCGTGGTGAAGTATGGTCAGATAAATCCCGCACGGCTTGGGGAGGGCCTTGTCCAGCGGGGGATTGACAGAAGGGCGGCACGCGTGGCCACCGTGTCACACACGGTGCTTGCTGCAACCGTGTGTAGATCCCTTGAACTAACACTATCCGTCTGACCATCATCTATGCAAGCAGCAGTCTGCGTAGAGGGTGAACAAGCAGCAGCGCAGTGCAGATCGACCAGCTGGTGCAGCCGCAAGGGAGACCAGGATTGGGCTTAAATGTCGGGGGGTTCGTCGGTCGCCGTTGGTAGGGAAGCTCCAGTTCTTATCTTTTTCCCCCGTTCCCCCCCCCCCCCGACAATTTTTGTTTGTTATCGCGGTTGCGCCATGGACGTCGCACTGCTGTTACCGTCGGAAATCTCGCAGAGCAGCGTTGAAGTTATCGGGCCCACGGAAGCGGACATTGCAGAGCTACCGCTGAGATGCTTTCTTCTTTTTTAAATCCTTTATATTAAGTTCACTTGCGCGCTTGCTTGCTTGCTTACGACCGTGCAAATCTTTCGGTCGTTTTTTAACCCACTTCCCGTGATCCAATCGAGCTGACATTTTCCACACAGACTCGTTGTGCGTGACAATTAATGTTCGTGAAATTTTTTTTCCAAAATTTTACACTTTTTAGGACAAAAATATATTTAATTACCAATTGCTTAATGCTGGCATGCAATCATCTGACCCATAGGTGGCAGCCATCTCAAGCCAGAGGACGAGAGGACTCTAGCCGCCACGCATATAAAGGATTTATAGTGAAAAACTTTGTTTTTACGGGTTAATTTTTCTTCAACTGATCTCCGGTCACCACATGCAGTGGAGGGAGCAGCACTTTCCCACCCGTTCCGCACTCTTTGAGAGTGAGGGTCTTCGCATGACGATCAAACGGATATTTTGAATTCTCAAGAGCTGGAATTTAGCCAAGTTGAGTGCAGAACCAAATTTTATCCGATGGGGAGGTTTTTTTTTTAGTCTGCTCGTTGGTCACTGGGCTACACCTGATAACCCAGTTTAATCACAACTCTGTCTACTCTCTGGGTCTCCTATGTGAGTCTATGAGTCTCTGTTTCAGTCGGTGTGAGGAGCGGTAGTGTATTGGTCAGCGCATTGCCGACTCGGCCTCAAACGAGTACATGGTGCGGTGTGTAGTAAACATCGCCACTCGGGAGACAAAAGTCGGCCGGGCGTGGTGCTGGACACCCACACCCCCCCTCATAGGTGCTTGTTAACAACACTTGCCCCAACAGTCTGTTAAGATATTCTTAGGTTTTTTCGGTAAAGTCACGTAGGGAAAAAAAATACAATTAATAAAAGTAATGTTAATTTTTTTTAAAAATCACGACGTTTCGGAGGCAACACAAGCTTCCGTCTTCAGGTGGAACCGTCACAGCACGATAGCTGTATCAAGTGAGAGAAATTCCAAGGAACAGTATTTGTATATAGAGTGGTTGAGGGTGGGAGGAGCCAAGGTAGGCCCTGAATATTGTTTTTGTGAGGTTCGGTGCGTCTAAAGCACGCTGTTAGGAATGAGCCTTTGTTGTGTAAACTAGGTGCGGATGCTGTAAAGGTGCGTGTAAAAGGGACTGAGCCTTTTTGTTATGTAGAGATGATGCGGCTGAAATCACTGCCAGGAAATGAGTCTTTGTTGTGTAGAATGGTTGACTGAGCCTATTAATATGTAATTTTTGTCTTTTGCACAAGTCGGTGGTGACTAGGCTGAGTCACGGGCAGCTGCCTGGATTTGAACCCAGGGCCTCGGCAGTCTGACCTCTGAGCCTGCCTGTCGCCTTGCCTTTGTGAGCCTCCCTAGGTGGACTCGGCCCTAAATTATAGTTCCAATGCAGACAAAGGTGGCTGGGCACATTGCTCACGACACCATTACCCAGTTAAGGTCAAGTAAAACGAAGCAAATTTTTTTTTTCTCCAGGTAGCAGCGACCTGTCCATCAACAAATGGTAGCTCAACGAAGATGCTCGTCGTCGGCACGTGGAAATGTTTCGCAGCCGAGTACTCTGAACGTGCGTGGCGTTGATTCAAAATGCGGAGAGAAAAACCCGGAGGACCCGGAGAAGCAAAAATCTACGCGGCCACAAATACGCAGCAGGCTTCGGGGTCCGGATCGAACCTACGGACCTCCCTGCATGCCAGGCGAGAGGTGGTTAACATCCCGCCACCGTTGCGTGCCGGCCATAATCGGCGCTCGCTTACATTACCGTCTTTAACGCGGAGGTGTTCCCCCCTCTCCCCCCTCTCCCTTGCCCTCTTTCGTGTGTGTCTCGTGTTGCTGGTGCAGAAGCTGCAGCAGTTCGACGTGCCCAGCCTGGCCAAGCTGGCGCCGCAGCTGGCGCCGCTGCTGCCCAACGGACTGGTGAAGCGGGACTGCGTCGCTCGCCCAGCAGGTGGGCGACTGCTCGCGCCGGCGCGCGGGCACGCACCCCCCCGCCCGCCGCCGCTCTCTTCCTGTCCGCACGGGCTTCTCGTCCGACGCGTCGTGTCCGACTTTGTTTCGTCTGTCCGCGTGAACGTGTCTGTCGTACGCCACGCCTCGTGGGTCGCGGCCACCGCCGTGCCGCGTGGTGCGGCGCTCTCGGCCTCGTCTGAGCCGCCAACTCGAGAGATTTAACAACACCCAGGGAGGGACGCGCGCCGTTCACGCACACCAGGGAAAGGGGTGCTTGTGGTGCACGACTCCCATCCGATCGCGGATTTCGTCCACGTCGCGATGGAGCTTGAGCCGATTTGATTCGTTGCACGGACGACGGGGTCCCTCCTCGCAGCCGGTTGCACGGCTGTTTTACGCGGGAGATCCGCGATGTCGCGTCTGAGCAAACCGGCGAGAGACACGAACATCAGCGTTGCAGAGGACGACTTCGGGGGTTCCTTCAGGGAAAACTGCACGACGGACAAACGAGGCGCGTCACGGTCGCGATCGAAACGCGCGCCGAGCGTAGGTGAGAGGCGCAAGAGTAGTCCAGAAGGAACACGGTGCTCTCAGGCCCGTGCGCGGGTGATGTTTGCGAGCCCACCTCATCGTCCACCCGCTCACGTTCCTGTCGCCAGGTGAACGTCGTTGCCCGAGCGAACGGGTGCCTTGCCCAACAACACCAAAGGCGGTGGTGATGAAGGCCTGCGATAAGGCAGCCGCAGAAATTACTTTCCGTTAACCGAGGGATGTGGCGAACCTGCGACCCCTCCGCCCTCCCCCCCCGTGGGCGGCCAGATACGGGCCACGGCTCCTTCCACGTGACCGCACGAGGAGGCCCCACGGCCGCTTTGAAAATGGCGGGCGAGAGAGCGGTGCTTAATTCTAGATGTGAAGCTTTCGTGACTGCAAGGATTCATATTCCTAGGTTTTTTCGGTATAGTCACGTAGGTTAAATTTTTTTTATTAATAAAAGTAAAATAAAAATAAAATAAAAATCACGACGTTTCGGAGGCAACACAAGCTTCCGTCTTCAGGTGGAACCGTCACAGCATGAAGAGCGGTGCTTGTCCGTCGCCGACAGCGTCTTGGGTGCACTAATCGGGTACCGGAGGAGTGACGGTTTTTCACCCGGCCGATAAGACCGCAGTTCTAATTTTTAGCGTGGCAGTTGGTGTGTTAGTTTAACACGTAGTTGTAGTAGTAGTCGTAGGCTTTCGCGACCAATATTATCCATAATGAAGTTTTTTTGTCAGATTCCGTGAACATAAATGTGTCGTTAAACCCGCCACCACCCGACGCAGCCAATTGGTAAGGATTGTCACGTAAACCAAACGTGCCAATTAGTTACTCGTTCAGCACACAACGGTGTGTTGGAGAGTTAAACCCACTACATTTACAATTCGACTTAACGACGTCTCGCTGGCGATTGCAACAACCAGCTCCAACGGGTCGATTAGCCAGAATTGTGAAGAAGTCCTCCTGTTTCGGTCTTGAACAGAGGAGTAAACGGGCCTGTTTGTGCGTGGCAGATGCGCACATTCGGTTGGCCGATCTGTTGTCGTGAATATAATGAATCGGCATTGTCTCATTCTTTGGGTCTTTCGGTAAAGCCATTTTCCTGAAGACGACCGCTTGTGTTGCGATCGAAACGTCGATATTCTTTGTAATTTTTTCTGTCTACGTGGCTTTACCGAAAAGCCCAAAGAATATGAATTCCTGCAGTCACGAAAGCTTTAAGTCGAGCATCGTCTCCTTCACACGTCCGCCCCCCCATCCTTTACACTTCCCGTCCGCCACAAGGCCTTCTGGGAGTGCACCATTGTGTGCGCCATTGAATTCTGCACAAGCAAAACTCTTAGGCCGCTTTCGGCATCCAGCGATTCGTGAGCAGAGTCGTGGCTCGCTTGAACCAACCAACGCTTGCGGGGAACCGCCAGATGTGGATCCTGGTACGACGCACAGTTCTGCAGGAATACTGAACGCACAACAACCATACGACGCTTCGTTTGCATTGTTATTTACGCGTTGAATTATTATTGCTGCTGCTGCTGCTGCTGCCGTTCGCTACGAAAAGCCGGCAGCGACCCCGAGGTTCGATTCCCGTTCACACCCACGGACACCGGTGACGATTGTCCGAACCGATCCTGGGCCACCTCCCCTAGGGTCGACTCAGCCTCGAATAAGTAGCCCGGCGTGCGGTGTGTGAAAACATCGCCACTGGGGAGACGGTGGCGGCCGGAGGTTGCGCTGGCCATACCCAACCCGCTGGCGTGCCTCGCAAGCTAAGCAGGTTTTTGTGGACGTGTCTGCGCTCGGACGTGCGGCCGCCGTGGAATAGCGGGCGTTTGCAGGCCGCCGTGAGGCCTACGCCGCGAGCGGTGCGGCTAAATCCGTTGTTACGCTGTACTCCGACGCCTCCGCCAACACGGCGCAGCCAAGCGTGATCGGGCAACCCCCCCCCCGCCCCACACGAACCTCATCCAGCAGCGGATTGATTGGCAAGGCGGCAGTTGGTCTATTGGCGCGTACGTGGCAAGGCAACCACTGCCGCCCCCCGCGGGGTTTTGCTACAAGAGCCTGGGAGAAGTATTTGAGAGCTAATCATTAAACTAGTTTGGCTTTAGCCACAACTCCCTGCTCTCCCATCCTCCTCCTCCTCCTCCTCGCTCACTCTGTGCCTCCTCCTCGTCTGTCTTGTTTGAGATGCTAACTGTAATAAACAGCTGCCCTCGTGTAAGCCCCGGAGGCCGCTGGCACGGCTGTGAGTAATGTGGGAGAAGGCTTTCGGGCCTGGGAGAGTGGCGTCGTGTAAAGAAGAGACGCTCCGCTCGGTGGAGCGGCTGGCTTGCTGGCATGCTGGCATTTGGTCGGCCTTAGAGGCGTCTGCATAATTATCCCCGAATCTAGATCATTAATGCAGCAAATGGCTCTTTGGTTGTATAAGTTGAAGTTGTTGGTAGTCGCTTAGTTTAACTTTTAGTTGTTCTCGTCTCTCCGGGATAAATAAATCCCCCGCAGTTTTAACTTTGCTAAAAAAAATTCCCCCCCGATTTGTTAAATCGTTATCCCGATCGCACCCTGAGCGTCGCTTCGTGACACGGGGGAATCGGTGTCGGATCTCGCGCGCAGCGGTGTCGCGCCTTCCTGTTGGAGGACGGCCTGGGGTAGATCGTAGGGGTACCTCGAGGAGACGAGACCCCCCTTCTTCATGTGACCACCAGTCCACGTGACTCCCACACGCGCCGCTGCAGAGGAGCAGCGGCCGTCGCACGGCAGTCAGACCGCGATACGTCTCTGGAATTTGGCCTATTAAAGGCAGAATCAATTAGAATGCGATGTTTTTGTTGTTGTTGTTTTTTTCTTCTTTCTGTGCAGTCATTCGTGACGGGGCCTAGTCCATCAACTCGCCGCGCTTGAGAACGCGGTTTAATCGCAGGCGGTTGAAATGTGGAATTCGAAGCGCGGGATCTCAGCGCTGCCAGCTCGGCGCTCTGACCTCGGAGATAGCGCGCGCCCCGGGCGAAACGCTCCCCCGTGTACGCGCCAACGCCAGGCTCGGCCACTGCGGCACTAAGCTTGGCGGGTCCAGCCTCGTGAGCGCGTGTCGCGAACCTCGGGAACGGCCACGTTTGGTGTCCTCCACCGGCACTCGCTCGCACCACCTCCACCCACACTCACCCACACCACCTCCACCCACACTCA
>JAAXLI020003882.1:0-10100 GCA_014621495.2 Entosphenus tridentatus | reverse complement strand
TGGTGTGTGTGGGGTCTGTGGTGTGTGTGGGGTCTGTGGTGTGTGTGGGGGTCTGTGGTGTGTGTGTGGGGTGTGTGGAGTCTGTGGTGTGTGTGGTGTATGTGTGGTGTGTGTGTGTGGTATGTGTGGGGGTGTGTGGTTGTGGTGAAATCTTGATTTGAAGCTTTCGTGACTGCAGGAATCCCACACTCTTTGGTTCTTTCAGTAAAGTCACGTCGGTAGACAAATAATAATCGATCACGACGTTTCGACTGCAACACAAGCAATCATCATCAGGTGTGAAATCCACAGCAAGTCGAAATTTTAAATATTTTTTTTTAAATCAAGGTTGGCTAATTGCGCGTGCGACCTCCCGCCCCCCACTTTTTTTTTGCCGCAGGGATGAGTATCGCTTCCAGGCGGTGCTCCTGCGTGAGCGCTTCGAGCGGAGCAAGGGCGAGAGGAACATGGTGAGGGCGACGCAGCTGCTGGTGGACGGGGAGCAGGAGTTCTGGCTCAACCAGCACCCGCAGCCGTACATCTTCCCCGAGGCGCCCGGAGGCACCATGTACGAACGCTTCGAGTGCTACAAGGTGATGAGGGAGGGGGGGTGCACGGCGGTGGCTAGGAGATGTTAACTAGCTCGCCTGGTGTGCAGGAGGTCGTGGGTTCGATTCCGACCCTGGACGCCTGTTGTATTATTGGTGTTTGCGTGTTTTCTCTCTCGCCATGGCCGCGTGTATTATTTCTCCAGGTCCTCCGGTTTTCCCCTCCACATTTAGAGACATGCGTTGAGAGTTTGTATGTGCGTATGTTGAACTTCTTTCGTGCCGTGCGGAGCCCATCTGCGCTAATCGGAGGTGTGGGGGGATGACAACAAATTCAACAGAAAAAAGTATTTGGCTGCGAGAAATTTCCACACGATAAGTCACTTCGTTGAGCTGTCACTTGTGGCCAGGTCGCTTCTGAATAAGAGCTCTATAGCTTGGTGGGCCTTACTGGTAAAATAACAAGAGTTAAACAGTTAATAGTCCACGCTGCAGCCCGTCGGATAAGCTAAGTCCCGTGAGGCATTTAATCTCATCGACAGCGTCACTCAAATGGAGTTTAATAATGGCCCTCGGAGGGTGGAAGCAGAGGTTGCAAACGGGTTTTGATTCCTTACCCGTACCCGGCCGCACCAGGGTCGCAAATGGGTACCCGTTCCCTACCCGTACCCTACCCGAAATGAGTGACAAACGGTTACTCACCAGTGACTCACGGCCTACTCGTACCCGTACCCGGCCGCACCAGGGTCGCAAACGGCTACCCGTACCCGGCCGGATACGGGTAGTCGGGTATCGGGTAGGGTACGGGTATCGGGTACCCGGTTGCGACCTCTGGTTGGAAGTTAATTTGGCTTGATTACGTCACCAGAACGTGAACATGGGTG
The DNA here is from genome assembly GCA_014621495.2 of Entosphenus tridentatus. Taxonomy (NCBI): domain Eukaryota; kingdom Metazoa; phylum Chordata; class Hyperoartia; order Petromyzontiformes; family Petromyzontidae; genus Entosphenus; species Entosphenus tridentatus. The sequence goes on along the minus strand of JAAXLI020003882.1, from coordinate 8,689 downwards.
TTGTTTTCGTGCGTGCATACGATGTCAGAATTTGCCATAAAACGACACGTGTGTGTGCGTGTGCCGTCTGCTGCACGTGTGTCAGGTGCCCGAGACTGTTCTGGATTACTGGCATCCGTCGGAGAAAGCCAGGTACCCGGATTACTTTGCTAAGCGGGAGCAGTGGAAACAGCTTCGCCTGCAGAGCTGGGAGAAAGAGGTAAAGTCCACACGGGCAAACCCGCACCTTGAACACGGCATCAGCGGTGTCGGTGTCTCGAGCTTTCTTCCCCGATTCTATTTTTCCCATCTCGGCCTTCCTCTCGTCAATTAACACGTTCCTTCGGAGTGGGCAGCTAGGAACTTGGTTGGACGGTGCATTTGTGCGATCCGTGTCACGCGGCGCGTCACGTGGTGCTGAGCCCGCCCGAAGCGCTCTATGAAATACAAATCGAGGGCGTGGCTATGCACGACAGACAGACAAATAATCCCTGGTGGGCAGTGTGGAACTGTTGTTCCTACCTGTATCATCTCCCTGTCTCACCATATGTCTCTCCCATCTCCCTCTCCGACAATGCCGGTGTCTCTCGCTTTCTCCCCGATTCTCTTTTTACATGTCGGCCTTCCTCATGTCACTCACCGTCTTGCCTGGTTCCCCTTTATTTTGCGCGCGGTTGAAATTAACTTTTGCTCGGTCGGTGTTAGTCGGCGAAGGCGTGACGCATTTATTTACTTAATTCCTGTTGCTCTGTGCCCCTCCTGTACCGTTCCCATTTCATTGTAATGTGCACTTTGAGGGTGATATTGGCACGTAAAATAAATATTGATTCGTCCTCGTGTCTCTCCCTCTCCGTTCGTATCCTCGGTTCTCCCTCACTCTCGGTGTGTCCTCGCTTCTGCTCGGCCTTCCTTGTCTCTGTTTATTTCACTTCATCCCTCTGCCTCATCTTTGCCTCTTGTCTCCTCTCCTCCTCATTCCTCTCGTCTCTCTATCCGTCTTTCCATATCTCGTGGCTCAAGGTGGTGACGGTGGCTGTTGTCGTTGCTGCAGCTCCCATCGCTAAAAGTAAATGAATCCAGAATTTGGCTGAATTCAAAGCAAATTTTCAGGATTTTACTCTCTTTCGGGTATCGTATTGTGTGGTTTAAATGCATCGATGTTTAATCGTCGCGTTCGCCACGTGGTCAAATTACACGCGTGTGGCACAACCACCACTCCTGTCTGAAGCTACGCAGTGCCTCTGCCCCTCGGTGCGTTCGTCGACTAAGCCCTCAATGAGTACCTCGTGCGATATCTCGTAAACATCGCCCCTGGGGAGACAATGGGGGCCGAACGTGGTGCTGTCCACTCCAACCACCTCGCGTGTCGTGCCGGCCTTCATAGATGCTACTCGCGAACAGCACTTACCCCCACAGTCTGTTACAGGCTACACGGGGGGGGGATCTCTGTGTCTTTGTGTGCACTTTGTCAGATCAAGCAGCTGCAAGCGGAGACCCCGGCGGACGGGCCGATTACGGAGGCTTTGCCTCCGGCGCGCAAAGATGGGCAGCTCCCGCCGCTGTGGTGGAGCGAGGTGACCCGATCGCGAGAGATGCCCTGAGCCCTATGCACACACGCACGCACACCCTCACGCACACCCTCACGCACACCCACACGCACACCCACACGCACACCCTCACGCACACCCTCACGCACACCCTCACCCACACCCACCCACACCCACGCACACGGCCACGCGCGGGTAGGCACAGTGACTGTGCCACCCGTGTGCCAGTCACAGTGTGTCCTAGTCGCAGTGTGTCCCAGCAACCGTTATGCCACTGCGACTGATGCACGCTGATCAGTACACCGTGACTTGATATGCACTGGAACTAGCACACCGCGTAGCTGTACGCATCGCATTGTACCAGTCGCAGTGTGTACCAATCGCAGTGTGTACCAATTGGTGTACTACAACCACCGCTACGGTTGGGGAAGCATCTTCTTGCGGAGATCTTTTCCTTACCCATATCTGGTTGAGACATTCGGTCCTAAGTCCCAGCCGTCGTTCATGTCGTGGGGCGACACGGACACACAAACGTACGGGGGGGGGGAGGGGGTGTCTCAAGCTTGCGGGACGATGAGTCGGGAACGCTTTTAGACATCTGCCGCTTCCCGACGTTATGTTGGGACGTTACGTTAGAATTGAAAATGGTTTTGGACAATTGCCTCCCGTGATCCGCGCTCGTTTAACCAACTTGCAAACGGCACCGTGTGCAATTACAATAAATTTGGATTGCATCACCACGCTTGTGTTGTGTGTATTTTCGCGGAGTTCGACTTTGTAGGTCTGCATTATCGTGATTTTGATCGTTGTAGTGGTGGTGGTTTTGATGGTTTTGATGATTCGATGTGGGTGGGCTATTTCCTCACGCTCCCGTAACTCCGCGGCACGGCAGACATCTCTGTTTAAGTCCACTCAGCACTATTGCACCCAGAATAACTATTAACAATTTAACTATTGTTATTTTAACAGTTAAGGCCCACTGAGCTATGTAGCTCTTCTTCAGAAGCGACCTGGCCACAAATGATAGCTCAACGAAGTGGCTCGTCACGTTGAAAAATATCGCAGTCAAATACTCTAAACGCATGATTCTAAACGTGGAGGGAAAAACCGGAGGACCCGGAGAAAAATCCACGCCACCACAGAAAGAACGTGCAAACTCCAAATCTACAGACGTGAGAGTGGGAATCGAACCCACGACCTCCTGTATACCAAGCAAGGTAGTTAACAACTCACCACCGTGGGACAGATGGGTGAGTGAAAGTTAAGTCGATCGGCATGTCGCGGGTGGTGAGGTCAAGTGTGGGTACTCTCACTTCTTCCAAATGTTTTGGCCAGGTGTGGAGGAGTAGGCCAAAAACCCTCCTCTCGTGCTCCATCTAGTGGAGGCCCTTTTGCCAGAAACAGGTGCAGGCAAGAAATTGCAGGGCCGTACCTTTACCTCTCACTGTGGATATCCCTGAACTACTCTTTGTTTTTTTTCGGTAAAGTCACGTAGGTAAAAAAGAAAACAACTCAATTAAATCACGACGTTTCGGGCGCAACACAAGCGTCCTTCAGGTGGGGACAACGTAGCGAAAGCACAAACGCTTAAGTGTGTCTTAGAGATGGCTGTGACAGCCATGGCTGTCGTGATTAAATTTGTTTTCTTTTTTACCTACGTGACTTTACCGAAAAAACCAAAGTGGATCCTTGCAGTCACGAAAACTTCAAATCTAGAGATATCCCTTAAGTTCATAGCATCCTACTCCTCCACGCGAATCCTGATGAACAATGTGTTTATAAATTCAGAAACGTCTGAAGATAAAACATCGTTAAATGTGCAAAGTCTTAACCGAGTAAAGAGCGTAAGGAATGGAGTTAAGTTTGCGAAAATAATGCCGGTCTCTTTTTGTAAAAGCAAATCGCACACCGCGAGCGTCTGTTTTTAAACATTTATTGAACGCGGACATCAACCAGTCCTACATCGTGTGAATAGGAAATGAACAACATACATTGCCCGCGACGATTCAAAGTTTAAACCCTTCCCTGCAAAAAAACACAACACGAGTTTTAATATATCGTCAGACTGAGCTAAACTGTGGAAATATCCGACCACCCCCATCGACCTTTCCCCCACATGGCCCGTTACTACCACATTATGAACACTTTCCCATTCCGATGACGTACACGTACCAGAAAAAAACTATCGGTACCGAGGCTCCCACAAGGCCACGCGGGAGAGCACGTGGCTCTGTTTGGTGCCAGCCATCACAGAGCGCGGTCGTGTCGCTACGGTTCTCTGCGGTATGATATCTTTAAAAACAACGGCGCTCACGTGTTCCGAGATTCAGCGGTGAACGGGACACACCACGCCCTGCGACTTGCAGACATCTTGGAAGGGGAAAGGTTTAAGCGCACCGAATATACTTTGAATCCTATTTTGTTTTTTTATAATCTCCACTTGCGTTTTCGTCTCATCTCGTCACGGTCGATGACTTAAAGAAAAAACACTCAATCCGCTAATTGGCCGATCTTCATAAACCTGAGGGACCCGTATCTTAAACAGAGGGGGTGGGCCCTTGCCCGTAAAATTCTGATCGTTCGCCAGCAATGGGGGCTCACGAGACGTGGGACACAAGGACAGAGGATTAACTGGGACATGGAATGCACATTGAGACATGGGGACACGGGGACACGGGATGTATGTTGAACTTCATCGCCAACTGCTAATCGGAGTTGCGGGAACAGACTCGCCTGACTGGTACAAATGTAATAAAGGACTCTTAGGCGATGTAGGTCTCCGTCTGTCCTTTATTGGGTTCTTGTCTCTCGCACCCCGCGATGTCCTCGGTCGGACCCGCACCTCTTCTCTCGCGCGCCCCGCACGCCGTTCGTGTCCTCCGCCTCCTTGCAGCCACACCGCTGCCCGTGTGCCCCGCACACTCTGCAGCCACACCGCTGCTCCGTGTGACTCCGCACACTCTGCAGCCTCCCCGCTGCTCCACGTACACCGCTGGCCGACGGTGCCGTGACTCCAACCACGTGGCAAATGGCGCCACTCCTTCGCCAGCACACCGCGTGGCTCCTCTCTATTTCCACTCTCTCTCTCGACTCCCGATCTCCTTCCGGCTCTCACCCTATATCCTCCTCCTCACGTGACCCTGACTCCTCCTCCTCCTCTCGTGACCCTGACTCCGCCCCCACTCACCCCGACGACCAGGCTCCGCCTCCCCTATACTCCGGCCCGCGTGAGTGGTGCGAAGGCAGCGGCCACCTTATCCTCGCTCGCATTACACAAATGTCCACGTGATAAGCCAACTTGCTTCTGACAAAGAAGCTCAAAGCTCAAGTGGGATTTACCTGGTAAAATAAACGTACAATTATATATATACGTACTTTTAGTGATTTGCTTATCAATTGCTATCCTTTGCACTCTTATCGTGTTTTTGTACTGTTGTAACTTTCTGACCCACCCTTTTTCACATACGTCCAGTCGTGGCGGGTCAGAACATAACAACAGCCGGGAATTTGGACGGAGAGTGCGAGAAGGAGTGGAGAACGAGAGACGTAGGGGCGAGACCATGGAGAGATTTGTAAACTAGATTTGTAGTTTGATCCCGGACCCTGACAATGCCTGTTGTATATTTGAAGTCCGTGCGTTCTCTCTCTCTCCCCGTGGTGGTCGTGTGGATTTTTTATGCTTTCCTCCGGATTTGCCCTACTCCACATTTAGAAACAACACGCATTTAGAGGATTCGGCTGCTATTTTAAATTCCCATGTGCGATGATGACATCGGCCACTTAGATGATGAGCTATCGCCACGTGTGGGCAGGTCGCCTCTGAAAAAGAACCAACAGCTCAAGCGGGGCTTTTACCTGGCCGATGAGCAAACGACACAAATCAGCTAGCGGCCAAAGACCTCGTTGAGGCGCACCATCAGGATGTCGTCCAGCGTCTGGCTGTCGAGGTCGCACCGGTTGGGCGACAGGATGAAGTCAAGGGCGGATACGGCCCTCTCGACGCTGGCGTGCGCCACGGGCACCGCCAGCGCCACCTGGGACAGCCGGAAAAGCTCCGGCTTGGAGTACCTCCAGCCTTCCCAGTGCACCAAGACGTTGGCGTCCTTCTTGAGGCGAGGCTCGCCGTCGAGCGCCTGCAGCGCCGCCGCCACGTCGTCCGCGCCGTCGTCCGCGCCCGGCCGCCCTCCCGGCTTGCGGTGCGAGCCGCTCTCCTTCGCCCTTAGGAGCCTCTCGAGCTCGTCGCATTCGCCGCCGTACGTCCCCGCCGCCCCCGGGTCTTCCGGCGAGCGCTCGTCCGGCGTGTCGGAGGAGGCGCGTCCGCCGCGCGGCCCCATCGCCGCCCACGCCCGGCGCAGGTGCCGCTGGGCCCGCTCCGACTCCCCGTCGGTGAGCAGGACGCCGTACCTCGGGTCCATGTAGACGGCGGCGACGACCGCGTCGTTGCCCAGCAGCTGCTTCTCGCGCCTCTTCATGGCGCACGCCAGCGGGTGAGAGAACTCCGACCCGACGCCGGCCGTGTCCAGGTGGCACTTGAGCCACGCCCCGTAAAAGTCGCCGATCGTAAGCCGCCCCGACCGGAAGCTCTCGGCCGCCGCCCTCGCGGGCTTCAGAGCCGCCAGCAGATCCCGCAGGCGCTCCCAGTCGCCGCGGGAGAGCGCCAGCTCCGGGACGGACGCGGCCTCGCGCTCGCAGAAGCCCTCGAGGTCAAGGAGGCCTTCGAGCATGACGTACGTGGAGTGCCACCGGGCGGGGCGATCGACGGCGGGCGCCCGCAGGTTCCATTCGCGGAGAGAGGCCGCGACCGGCTGCGTTGCCAGCCGCCGGCAGACTCGCCTGGCGTCGGACACGAGGCGCGCGGCGGGGGCGTCGTCGAGGGCGTCGCCCACGGCCAGCTGGAGCGCGTGGGCGGCGCAGCGGACGCCCCTCATGAGCGAGTGGGCGCCCCCCGACATCTCTTGGAGGCGCAGCTCCGCCAGCTCGAGGCTCTCCGCGGTGGCGTCCTCCGCCTCCGAGCCCGAGTCTCCCGCCGGATCACCGTCGTCGTACCGCCCCTCCGCCGAACCCTGCCGCCCGTCGACGAGGAGGGTGGTTTTCGTGGCGTCGCCGCCCGTCGTGACCGAGTAGACGTTCGACACGTCCACGGCGTAGTCACGGAGCACACCGACGACCACGGCGGCAAGGTCCTCCCCGCCCGCGACCTCCCTGGCCGCGAGCGTGCGCAGCGCGAGCGCGCCGTCGCGCACGAGCTGCACGCCGATCGCCAGGACGGAGCGGCCGAGGCGCGTGGCGGCGTCCAGCCTCAGGCAGACGAGCGCGTCCCTCAGCTCCGCCCGGACGAGGTCGCGCGCCGCGGCCGCCGCGGTGCTCACGTTCTCGCGGACGCTGTCGGCGTCGACGGCGAGCGAGCCCCTCAGGCCGTCGAGCAGCGGGTCGACGAGCTTGCGGAAGCCGGTGTCGTCCATCAGCGAGAAGGGCCGACCGTTCGCGGTCACGAGCTCCGTGCAGGCGTCGCGGATCTGCTCGGCGGTTATTTTCACGGGGATGCACTTGGGCTTCTTGACCGCGCCGGGGTCGACGGCCGCGTGGCGTCCTCCCGCGGCGAGGCGGGGCTTCTTGCCCGACGGCTCGCCGTAGTCGGGCGGGGGCCCGGCGTCGTTGCGAGCCTGCGCGTCCCTCCGGGTCGCCAGGTCTATCTCTTCGGGGTGGACGTAACGAACGTGGCGCTCGAGGTTGGCCGCGTGCTGGCCCGCCATGACGCGCTGGCAGTTGCCGATGGTGCACGTCGATGTGTCGTTGGCCGGGTTGTAGATGAAAAAGTTCCGGAAGGGGTTCGTCCGCTCGCGGCCCATCGTGAGCGAGGTGCGCAGAGAAAGCCTCTGCAACGACAACGATGAGACCAAAGTCACTCGCTCCGGCTCGCCGCACAAAAACCACGGTCCGTACGAGGGTACTCGGCCCCTTTGCTAAGGAGATGATGTGGCCGATGCCTTTTTTCACGGGTGTCGTATGGTGAAAACCCATCAACAGATGCGGCTAAACGTCAAGCCCGGGACTTTTTTTTGGGTTAGATGGTGTAGGTATGTCAGTTTTCATTTACAATAACCTACTTGAATCCATATGAAAATATAGGGTAGCAGGAGATGTTAACTATCTCGCCTGGTATACAGAAGTTTGGGGGTTCGATCCTGACCCTGATGCCTGTAGATTTGGAATTTGCGTGTCTCTCTCCCTGTGGTGGTGTGGATTTTTCTCTCTGCTGGGTAATGAATGGGAATGCTGGGTAATGAATGGGAATGCTGGGTAATGAATGGGAATGCTGGGTAATGAATGGGAATGCTGGGTAATTAATGGGAATTCTGGGTAATTCATGGGAATGCTGGGTAATTCATGGGAATGTTGGGTAATGAATGGCAAAGCTGGGTAATGCATGGGAATGCTGGGTAATGAACGGGAATTCTGGGTAATGCATGGGAATTCTGGGTAATGCATGGGAATTCTGGATAATGACACCGAACAACCACCGACATGTATTGCGCAGCAGTTGAACTTGCGAATCTCGGTCCTAACAACTGCAACTGGACATAATGGACAGGTTTGTTCGTATCTCTGGAAGTTCGTAAGTAGAGGAGTCCCTGTAGTAGCATCCTTCTCTTCACCAAAGGGTGATGAGTCCAACTTGAAGACGTACAAACCGATACGTCTCTTAAATGGGTCCGTTTACCATTTTATAAAACGTGGGTCTTGTTGCAGACGTCACTAATTGTAGAGGATGATGCCTTTGATAGGGCGTGCCTTTTTACATTCCTATTGGCTTGTTTTTTTCTCACTGTATTACATTTTTATTTACATCTGGCTGATACTACTTTTATGCTACGTGTTATTTATAACGGGTCGTGGCATTCATTTGCTTTCTATTGGCTTTGACATCACGCTCCATATAAAAGGGCCTAAAAAGTGAGTTGTCAAAAATTATTTCACGTTTGAGGCCCTTTCCTCACCACCACCAGTCCCTACCCTCACCACCACCAGTCCCTACCCTCACCACCACCAGTCCTTACCCTCACCACCACCAGACCCTACCCTCACCACCACCACCAGACCCTACCCTCACCACCTGGCCCTACCCTCACCACTACCACCACCACCAGTCCCTACCCTCACCA
>JAAXLI020003879.1:0-10103 GCA_014621495.2 Entosphenus tridentatus | reverse complement strand
GGGGGGGGTGGAACTCGGGCGACGCAATGGACGAAGAACACGAAAGTTGCCACGTGCAACCCTCCGTCACCCGCGTGCAACCCTCCGTCACCCGACAGAGCCGAACGAAACGAAAGGGCCCGACACGCGATTTTTCGCGGCGCGTCGGAAATTTCCGACGCGATCGTTCGTCGCCTCGGCTCAAACTCTCGCCGTTGGAGAGTCGATTCGCGGGTCGAAATTTTCTCAGCGGTTAAAGACACCTGGGCCCGCAGTGCTGTGGGTGATTTAGCAAAAAAAAACACGTCAGCGGTTCACGAGCGTTCGATTGTGACGCAAAGGTCGCAACCGGCTACCCGATACCCGTACCCTACCCGATACCCGGCTACCTGTACCCGGCCGGGTACGGGTACCAGTTTGCGACCCTGGTGCGGTCGGGTACGGGTACGGGTAGGTCGTGAGTCACCGGTGAGTAACCGTTTGTGACTCATTTCGGGTAGGGTACGGGTAGCGTACGGGTACCCGTTTGCGACCCTGGTGCGACCGGGTACGGGTACGGGTAAGGAATCAAAACCCGTTTGCGACCTCTGTTGTGACGTCGTTGTGCGCGTCACTGAGTTTGCTTCGAGCGTCGGGGTTTAAGCTCTGCGGCTTGCTTGGCAGCAGGCCTTATAATCGTTGGTGCATCGGTGGTGGCCGTGTCCAATAATCCTAGTAGCAAAAGTAGCTGCATATGATGCCACGGGCCCCGTACTTTCAAGGGCCCCACGCTAAATGCTTTCAAGTTATCAATTCCCTTAAATTTCGATTTAAAGCTTTCGTGACTGCAGGGATTCATCTTCTTGGTTCTTTCGGTAAAGTCACGTAGAATAGAAATAATAAAATAATAAAACAAAACATTATAAAATAATTCTCACGACGTTTCAGACTCTGTCTCCTCGACAGACCTGTTCTCCACCTGAGGACGGACGGCTGCTTGCGTTGTGACCAAAACGTCGTGAGAATTATTTTATTATGTTTTATTTGTATTATTTTACTATCAATTCCCGTTCAGTGATTCTGCACTTGCTCTATTACTATAGTACTATACCGCCTTCGACTTTAATGAACGACTTGGTGTTTAAGGTTCGCGATTTGTCGTATTATCTGGCTGCATAGAAAATGAAAAAATGCAATTACTTTACTATGCAAGCAAAAAAAGTTGTATTTTAATATTGATGATTTTTTAAAAATGTAGGGCCCCTTTATAACATCTGCTACAGGCCCCGTACTAGCTTCATCCGGCACTGTGTGGTGATGTTAGGGTGGGGTGGGGGCAGTGTCCAGCCATCCTTTACCGCACGCGTCGAGAAACACCGGCCCACAGATTGACGGGTGGTCAATTTTTTTGCGTCTATTTTCATTGTTACCCCGCTGAGCGGCCGTGTAGCTTTTTTTCAGGAGCAACTTGGTCATCACGCGCGTTAGCTCATCGAGGTGGAGTGTCATCGTGCGGACAGCTACAGCTGCCAAATACTTTTCCAACGCGTGATGTTGATGCTCGACGTGGAGGGAAACCCGGAGAAAAATCCACGCGACCACGGAGAGAGAGAGAGAGAAACACCGCAAACTCCAAATATACAGCAGGCGTCAGGGTTGGGATCGAAATTACGACCTCCTGTATACCAGGCGAGGTAATTATAATCTCGCCACCAGTCTAACGGACGTAATAAACTAATTTATTTACGGTGATAACTTCTGTTGTTGTTGTTGTTTGTGCTTTTTGTTTTGGTGTAATTTTTTAATTTATTTATTACTATTTTTATTTTTGCTTGGTAGTAAGGGTTTTAATTTGCTTGATAGTGGCTGTACATGGATCAATGTACAACGTTGTGTGGATGCTATTCGCGTGAACGACTCTATAGACCAAGGGTGGGGAAAAGCCGGCCAGCGGGCCGTATGAGGCCCGCAAAATCATTTTGTGTGGCCCTGCCAAGGCAACCACAGGCGGGACTCGAAATTCAATAAATCTAGGAGCAAATCTGGAAAAGCAGTTGCGAGTAGCAACATCATCAATACCAGCTAACATCATCACACGCCTCGCCAGAGAGAAGCAGTTCCAGCCATCACATTAGAGATGAGTTAATTAAATGTTTGACCAAATATAACAGCCAAATTTTTAAGTTGATCATTTTGTATGGCCCGCGAATGATGTTATAAATATTCAAATGGCCCTTGGCAGAAGAAAGGTTCTCCACCCCTGCTATAGATCAAGAAAGTATGATGATGATGATGATTATTATTAACGTGGTGGAGACTGACTCATCCGAGCGTCAACAACGGCGGAAGGGTTAACGGCTATTTCAGCTGCGGCAAACAGCAAACGGACCCCACCGCATTGAACTTTGCATCGCTCGCTAATTTGCATTATTGATGCCCATCTAAGTCACTGCCATTCATATCCCAACAGAGATTTTATTCATGCGGACGCAATTAAAATGTCCTGCGCGCTGCAAACTTTCCGTCTGCGCTGACTTACGTCGGAGTGAGGGAGCAGTGGCAACGCGAGTTCGATTCCCGCTCACGACCACCACCAGTGAACCGGTCCTGGGCTTCCCCTGGGTCGAATCAGCCTCGAATGAGTAACCTGTTGCGGTGCGTAAACATCGCCGCTGGGGAGACAAAGGCGGCCGGGCGTGGTGCTGGCCACCCACCCCCCTTCGTGTGCCGTGCCGGCCTTCACAGGTGCTCGCTGACAGCACTCGCCTCAACGGTTCGCAGTCTGTACGGGCTATGAGGCTATGCGTAGGTTATTTTTTTTATTTCTGGACATCGCACCTCCGATTAGCACGGTTGGCTAGGCATGGTGCGAAAGAAGCTCAACACACACGCATACAGCGTGTGCGTATGTGCGATGCATAAGACGAGTGAAAACGTTGCTGAAGGCCAGAATGGCACGTGAGGCCAGCTTCACACGCGGTCACCTTTGCCACTAGCCCCTCTCGGCCCACGTGGCCGGGAATCAAACCCAGGTTTGTAATGCACTGCATGCAGGGCTGTCCATAGTGGAAGGAAGGGGGGGGTGTGTGGCCCGTGGCGGACCCCCCCCCCCCCCTGTGGTGCGACACCCCCCCCCCCCCCCCCCAACGCCTGATACCGTCACGTCAAATCGCGAGGGCCCCCCAAAGCACGGGGCCCGGGGCGGTCGTCGTCGTCCCCGATTCGTCGTACCCCTAGGGGGCGGTTCTGAGCGCGCAAGGTCGCAACTCCTGAACAGGAGGAGCTTTAAATTTCGATTTAAAGCTTCTTTCGTGACTGCAGGGATTCATCTTCTTGGTTCTTTCGGTAAAGTCACGTAGAATGGAAATAATAAAATAATAAAAATAAAACATAATAAAATAATTCTCACGACGTTTCGGCCACAACGCAAGCAGCCGTCCTCAGGTGGAGAACAGGTCTGTCGAGAAGACAGAGTCTGAATGAGCTGCTTGTGTTGTGGCCGAAACGTCGTGAGAATTGTATTTTATAATGTTTTATTATTATTTTATTATTTCCATTCTACGTGACTTTACCGAAAGAAGCAAGAAGAGGAGGAGCTTTCTGACATCATCTGCTCCGACGATGACACTGTAGTCCAGTGAGGTTCTCAAACTTTCTAGACGCGCGGACGATTGAATCGTGATCAGAATGTGTATTCACACCGGAGGAGGAATCCGATGAGCTATGAAGCTCTTTGTCACAGATGTCCCGATGTTAACCACATTAATCCCGATTTTTTTTCCTGGACCAACGCGCACCAGTAACATTTTTTTTCTCTCTAGATTTTAATGTATTTAAAAGCGCTGTAAAATGTGAATTGAAAAGCCATTCAAATGAATCGGCTTTTAGTGACTGATCTAAATCGAGGTGTTATGAGCAGCGAATGGAAATCTGGAGCAGGCCGGTCCATGGACCACATATACGAGGAACCACTGCTTAAGTCAACACGGCGAAGCAAGCGAGTGACCTTTGTCTCTGTGTGTGTGGCATTTTGCGTGCCCGTGCGTGTGTGTGGTAGTGTGGAGAAGAGATGGAGTGATGTGGTACAGGAGGACGTGGAGCTGAGCGGACTTGCCGATGACTGGTACCAGCGGTGTCAAGATCGGCCTCTGTGGAGTAGGCTCGTGAAGGACGCTACTGGGCAGATGGAGGCAGTTTCCCTCCGAACAACAACGGAGGGCGGAGGAGCGACGCTCACAACAACGAGCGGAGCGCCGGGTGGATAAAGCACAGAAAGTTGCCACAGTAGGGGGGCACAGGTGGGGCATCAGCCAGTCATCTCAGTCAGTTGACCTCCTGCCAGCGGGCGTTCGACACTTAACGTGGCCTCAACGTGCACCTAGCCTGGCACAAGCGTCGTGGTGACGTCACCGCCACAGTGGCGAATGGAGGTTGTTGTTGTTGTAGTGTAGCGGTTAGCGCTGCGCTATGAACCCGGCAACCCTAGTACGACTTCCGCTCACGGCCAACACCAGTGACGATTATTTGAACCGGTCCTGGGCCTCCCCTGGGTCGACTCAGCCTCAAATGAGTACCTGGTGTGGCGTGTAAACATGGGAGACAAAGGCGGTCGGGCGTGGTTGCTGGCCAGCCAACTTCACAGGTGCTCGCTAACAGCATTTGCTCCTACATTCTGTCAATGCTATACGGAGGATCTTTGTATGATGAATGTGTGTGTGCAGTACTGTACTGTACATTGAATGCACGTAGTTAGTATATTGAACGAGTGTGTCGTATGTTGATCGCTATTAATATATCGAATGGGTTTGTGGTGTGTTCATTTATTTTGTGTGTGTGGTATATTGAATGTGTGTGTTAGTGTATAGAATTTAGTGCTTCACTCACAATCAGCAACGCATAAGTTCACATCCCAGCCATCATTAAACCGCCTTTAATAAATCAGTAATAATTTACAGCCCTCTGTCAATCCACTGCTGGATGAAAACCTCCTCATTATGTGTCCATTGTGGGAGTTGTTTGACCATACTTCACCACGCCGGTCAGTGTATGCTGGTAAAGGGGGCGGGGGAGGCGGGGGGATTCAAGAAAGGGATTCAAATCTCACTCTCCCCTTGACGTTCATCGTGGCCCCAGACTCTCACTCAGCTCTTTTGGTTGATAGCGCAGTGTGCTCACCACTTCGCCACCGCTCCCGTCTCCCCCACCCCCGCCGAATCACTAAAGTTAATTTTTAACGGACAGTCTGGTCCCTGCCACGTGCATGTAGAATCTCCCATCGGTGGTTATGAACCGTCAGATAAAATGAGTTCGGCATGGTCCCTGCCATGTGAATGTAGAATCTCCAATCGGTGGTTATGAACCGTCAGATAAAATGAGTTCGGCATGATCCCTGCCACGTGAATGTAGAATCTCCAATCGGTGGTTATGAACCGTCAGATAAGATGAGTTAGGCATGGTCCATGCCACGTGAATGTAGAATCTCCCATCGGTGGTTATGAACCGTCAGAGAAGATCAGCTGCGCACCGTTATTGAACGCGCGGCGTGTCGATGAACGGGCAGAGCCATCGCTAACCGACGCGTGAGGAGTAATCAATTAATTTCTAAAAGCCTAATCCATCACTCAGCTGTCTCTCCATCTCGCCCTGAGAAGCAGACGAACATCTTCCCCCACGCCGGGCCCTTCAATCATTCTGCAGGGCATTGCGACCGCACGTTGATTAAAAATGTTCCAATTAGGAGCTGTCACGATGCCTTTAAATTCCATCTCTCCGAGCCTGATCATCCTGACACCCGGAATCATTTAAAATGAGTGACTGCACCCGCATGATTTGACTCTTTGCTCTCTTCTGTGCATTGGGAGTAAGATCAAATACAGCATAGACTCTCCCCTGCCTACCTCTCATCTCGCCCCACTCCCCTCCACGCACTCTCCTACCCTTCCCCTCTCGTCTCACTCTAGAAACCAAGGCTTTCTGTTAACCTGCGCGCAGTGGGAGGTTACTCCTTTCACTCTGCTGCTCCCATGGTCTGGAACTCTCTTTGCGCAGCCATCTGTGCTGTTGAATCCTTGCCCCTATCCAGGCTTCAGACCTGTTTTCCCATCTGCCCAAGACCGACTGCCTCTCTATATATAATAAATATGCCAACCGTTTCTCTGTAGATTCCGCAATGGGGCATGCGATTGTATATAATCTATAGGGGAGTGAATTTTTTAACGTATAGTTACGTGGATCTGTAGACTGTGCAGCGGTGTGAATCTCTATAATCTGCAGAGAAGTACATGTACAGAAGATATGATGGCATCATAAATTTAAACCATCCCTGTTGGTACGAATGATAATGTACTTACGCATGCACAGGGATTCGATGCAGCCATGATGATCCTACGAATCCACTTTTCATTCACGAATCTTCACTTGCCCGGGAGCCACTTAGCCCCGACCTCGCGTCGTCCCTGCGTCTGATAGACAGGGCACAGGCAACACAAAAATCGAAGGCAATATTTGACCTCGAGCTTCAATGTCAATGTCAAGCTGCCCTCTGTCTCTCTCTCTCTCTCTTGCGACGCTCTCGGAGAGGCGAGGCCACCGCGAGAGGTGATAGAGGCAAAGGGGGTCGGCCAGTAAAACAACAAGACCGATTTTTTTTTCGAATTCTGTAAAAAAAGAAAAGAAACTGCTCCTTAATATTTCAAGAGCCGCGGTGCTTCGCGCGGTGAATGCGAAGGCGGCTGTGGTCCTAAATAAATGACGGTCACGAAACTGTCCGTAATGAGCCGCATGCGGCTTCGAAGCCGCAGGTTTTGCGACCCCTGCCCATGGTGAAATGAACTTCCGTGGTAAACTCTAGCACAGCGGTCGGCAGGTTTGCCGACCCGTGTACTAGAGCAAGAGCCCTGGCCAAAGTCAAATTCGGACAGACACGCAGCATGAATATTGTTTAGATATCCGCATTTGGAGATTGTCAATTTTATTTTTGGCTTTCATGCACACTCAAAGCGCCATGACATGAATACTGTACCCATAAACATAAATAATGATATACTACAGGGAGTGGGTGAATGAGTGGGTGGACCAGTGTGCCAGTGGGTCGGTGAGTGTGTGGGTGAGTGTGTAAGTGGGTGGGTGAGTGTGTGCGTGAGTGGGTGAGTGAGTGGGTGTGTGAGTGGGTAAGTGGGTGGGTGAGTGTTTAAGTGGATAGTTGAGTGTGTGCGTGAGTGGGTGAGTGAGTGTGTGTGAGTGGGTGGGTGAGTGTGTGTGTGAGTGAGTGGGTGAGTGTATGTGTGAGTGGGTGGGTGAGTGTGTGAGTGGATGAGTGGGTGAGTGAGCGGGTGAGTGAGTGGGTGGGTGAGTGTGTGAGTGGTTGGGTGTGTGCGTGAGTGGCTGAGTGAGCGGGTGAGTGAGTGCGTCAAGTCAATTACATTTTTGCTCACACGTGTGGCGCTTTTCTCGCACAAATCTACCACTCAAAGCGCCATCATCACATACAAACTCAAACTCAACATAACAATTAAAAATATTATAAACAATGTGAATATATTTGCAAACTGAACACGAGACAGCAGCGTGCGCCGAAGTCAGGGTTTAAGATGTCAGTTTTACTTCGTGCAGACATTTGAAAAAAAACATTATCACGTTTTTATTTTCGTGTTATTACCATTTTTATAGGCTTATCCTGCGTGGGGGGCGGGGGGGGGTCTTTGCGGTTCTACATTCGGTGAAGAATGACCGTCGTTAATCCAGTTATGCACGAGTTTAGAAGTGAATATTGCTTGGGCCTTAGCTGGGGGTGTAGCATTCGTGTGCTCTGCCCGTGCACTCGTTGTGCGTGTGGTGCGAGTGCGAATCCCCGCGTGGGGAGCGGTGGTGCAGCAGTTCGCGAAAGCGGTCCTGGGCTTCCCCTAGGTCGACTCAGCCTCACAACGAATATCTGGCTGTGAGGTGTAAACATCGCCACTGGGGAGACGAAGGCGCTGGGGCGTGGTGCTGGCCACCTACCACCCTGGAGCACCGTGCCGACCTTCATCAGTGTTCGCTCACAGCCATTTCTCCGAGGTCCGTTCGCGGCCCAGCACGCTAACCCCTACACGGACAAAGCCAACGAGCTCCCAGCATAGCCTCAACAGACTGTTGGGGCGAGTGCTGTTCGCGAGTAGCTGCCTATGAAGGCCGAAACGGCACGGGGGGGGGGGGGGGGGGGGGGGGGCAGTGCTAGCACCACGCCCGACTACACGCTCGCACGCACCCACACACTCTCTCGAAACGCACCCACCCACAATCTCGCACCCACCCACCCACACACTCTCTCGCACCCACCCACACTCTGGCACGCACCCACCCACTCTCTCGCACCCACCCACCCACCCACACTCTCGCATGCACCCACCCACACTCTCGCACCCACCCACCCACTCTCTTGCACGCACCCACCGACACTCTCGCACCCACCCACCCACTCTCTCGCACGCACTCACCCACACTCTCGCACGCACCCACCCACCCACTCTCTCGCACGCACGCACCTACCCACCTACTCTCTCCCACGCACGCACCCACTCTCTCGCACGCACCCACCCACACTCTCACTCACGCACGCACGCACGTGCACCGATATTACCCCCATCTCTCTTCATCCTGTGAAGCGAGCGGTCAGCACGACACGTTTTTTTCCTTCCCGGCACCGAGACGCGTGCGCCACGAGAGGATCCCCAGACCGTGTTTTTGTCTTTGTGTCCCCAGGACACAATCCGGGAAACGAATGTTCCAATTAGAGCCGGGCCCGCGGTCTTGGGAGTCGCAACCCTCTGCATAGCGAACGGGGCTCACGGCAGCCCCGACCGATCGCATCTGGCGCTCCACGTCAGCTTCAGCTATCCTCACACCGTTGGCCACCTCGCCATCTCCCGCCACGGGATCGTGGAATTTCCCCCCGTTGCTGCTTCGCGACACGACGACCGTCTCGTTCGCGGGAGGGAGAGAACGCGGCCGACCCTCTTTCGAGCCGCGTGCGGCTCCCGTGCGCCCGCCTTAGGCGTGGCACCGCGTTGTTTTCTCGCCACCGCAAGTTCAGAGGAAGTCTCAACATCGGCGCCGTCGATGATAAACATAAATCATGTGTCCGTCGCTTTCGAGTTGCGATGGGAGCGGCGCACACCGCCGGTCGCTCCTGCGGCACGGACGAAAAAAAAACCAAAGCGCGCATAAGCAGAGCCGCTCATTGCTCCGGATCAATTATTCACCGCCGCCGCCGCTGCTGCTGCTCCTGCCGCTGAGCTGTTTGGCTGCGTCGCGATAATGGGGAAGCGTTTAGCTGTCATAACACGAGCTGCAGTCACAATAGCGAGCATTAAAAGGCACTCTGCGAAATTGCAAACAGTGTTCGTGGCGACCTTTTTTTTGCGCGGACGCAAATGCGTAAATGCCACCGAGATATTTCGCTCGGTTTCGGAAGACGCGCGCGTGCGTGCGCGTGCGTGCGCGTGCCCACTGCGTTACGATCCCTCAAACCTCGGTTCAATGCCTGGCAGCGATGCACAAGCGGAGAACTCGACTCGCAATCGGAAAGTTGTCACAGGTTCGAACCCCGGCCAGGGCGTTCACTTGCTTTAGCATCATCGTAATCATTATCACGACAATCAGCATCATCATCACGAGCATCAGCATCAGCATAATCATGACAATGAACATCAACATCGACACCATCATCTCATCACGACCAGCATCACGACGGGAGAGCAAGCGGCTCGCAATCAGAAGGTCGTGAGTCCAAAGCCCGTTTGGGGATGGACCCATCATCCCTCCAGGGTCTAATAAAATAGTACCACTTTGAAGGAGGGGAACGTTCACAGTGGTTGTCCCATAGAGAGCCCCCCACCCCCACCATGGTAATGTGGAATTTCCATCACTCGATCCGGGGGTCACCAATGGAAACCCGCGTGTGCCGACAGAGAGACATTTTCGTGATTTGATTTGCATAACCGACCGGGCACCGCTGTTCGTTTCGCATTTCGGCACGTGCGTCTGGCGTATGTATCACGAAAATTCTAAGAATGTATTAGATCGTAATCAGGGCTCCGCACCCATTCGTATTGTAGGGTGAAAAACATTGCAAAGTACACACATCATCAATTAAGCGCCCCTTTTTT